>JAMFLL010000070.1:0-77812 GCA_027475725.1 Pythium rhizo-oryzae
CGCGCCGACCGCCATCTTGACGCGGAACGGGCTCCACTCGCTGCCCTCCACGGTCGCGCGCCAGATCAGCGCCTCCTCCGACTCCTCCACGAGGTCCCACGTCGTGACCTTGTCTTCGCCGCTGTTGCGCGCGAGCAGGATCTGGACGCTCTCCTGGCCAAAGGCCTCGTAGTCGACCTCGTCGCGTGACTTGTAGGTCGGGATCTCGGGCGCCGCGGCGCCGGCGTCCGCGCCAGCGTCCACCGCAGACGAGGCCATGAAGTAACCGAACATTGTGGGGGAAGAAGGGAGGGGGTTTGTGGGGGACGCGGAAGGTAGCAATCTGCTGCGAGCGCGAGAGGGGAAGTGATGATGGGAGAGGAGGAAGACGAGCTTGTGGGCCGGTGGGAGTGATGACGGGCATCCAATGGTGTGGCCCACGCTATTTGACCACGCACCAAAGATTCGGCGGTTGATGGTCATATTAGGCGAGAATATGCATAAAATGGTTATATCTTCAATTTGCGGGAGGGAACACATAGCGTTTTGGGGTGATTAATCATGGTAATTTCCTTTTTTGGAACCGATCAGACCCGATTGATTCGTTGATAGGAATGATGTCTGCGAGTCCGTGGGTTGTCGTGATGCCAAAGTGGAGATGCGTTTTGGATTTTGCTCTGGGTTTGGTTTCCTCCAAAAAGGCGCTTGGAGCCAAGATCGGACATTGGTCGATTTGTACTTCTGACACAGGTCGGCCGATACGCTCTGTCGGATTGTGCTGTTTCTCCTGCGTGAAGTGCCTTTGGCGGCGGACTCATTACGAAGATGTGCGGGAGTGAGAATGGTGAGGCAGTGGGTTTCCGTTCCTCGCCGATTTCCGAGCCAACTTTCACCACGAGACCACATCAAATTCGCGGCAGAGGGTCACCGAGTCAGTTCGGCTTTTGGTCTCGGCAATACAAACCGTCGTCGCCGAGGGAAACACGGTTCTGTGTCTCAGCAACTCCATATAATGACATTCTAATTTGTGATTGCAGAGTCTCGCAAAGTGTATTTTGTTTTGTCGTCCACTAAAGTCAGGTTTTAGTTTGTGAGCTCCCTGCCGCACACCCCACCGTGTGGCATTACGCCCGACGCGGGATTTGGGGTTCTTCCCGTCAATCTGGATTTTGACCATCGTGGCTGGCTCTGATGACGCCTCGTCGCGGGGCGTATGCGTCGGCAATGTGATTGACAACCCAAGTGGCGAGCTGATGTCGTCGTTGGCCCGCCTGGTCTTTCGTTGACGGTGTTTCTTGCCAGTTACCCCCGAGATCAAAGAGACAGAGAGAGAACCAACTGCCGCCTCATAATCGGTTACACACACTCCCCTGTTCTCGACGTTGGCTGCTTCAGAACCGCTCACCCTCACGCGAAGGGCTTCTCCTCACACAACGCCTTCTCCTTCTCCCGTCGCCTCCCAACTCAGCGGGTTCTTTCTTCCCATAACCGACCCATTTCGCGCGATAAGTCGCGGCAGTCAGCAGCGAGCTGAACCCATCATCGCGCTAGGAACAACGCTGGTGTTCTCGCGCAGAACATCCCACAAGCGCATTCTTTTTTTGTTCTCGATTCACGGGCGCGTGCGGAACCAATCGAGCCAGCAGCCACCTGCTAATTCCCGAGCGTCTCACCAAGCATGCACGCACCGGCCAACGCCACGCTCGAGCGCCCGCCGTTCCTCAAGCGCGGCTCGCGTGGGCCGTCGCTGCGCCACCGCCACTCGCTCCAGGACATGGCCGGCGCGCCCTCCATGCGCTCGCTGCGACGGCTCGAGCGCCACTCGGTGGGCGGCGTCTCGTCGGCGGCATTCAACTCGCTCGAAGTCTCGCTGCTCGACCACCTCCACGTGCAGTTTCTCAAGGCGCTCGTGCCCGCTAGCAAGCTCTCGCGCCCGCGCTACGTCATGAAGGTCACCAACACGGCGCTCGGCCGCTCGTGGGAGATGGTGCGCCCGTACAAGGAGTTTTACGAGATGAAGGAGCGGCTACTCGCGGCATTGGACCACGGCCACTTGTGCAAGTCCAACTGCCCGTGGATCTTCATGTTGGCGACGCACCACTTTCCTCGACGCCACTTATTCCGCTCGCGCCAAGCGAGTGTCGTGTCCGGCAGGCTCACGGAGCTCGAGACGTTCCTCAACACATTGCTCTTCAAGATGAAGGAGCAGCGCAGTCTCGACTGCAGCATCTCCGCGCAGGCGCTGCCGAAGATTCTGTACGAGTTTCTGTACGAGGGGATGGTCTTCGACCGCTCGGACTTTGCCAACACGATTCTCGAGTCGCGCGTGTCCCTCGGAGGTCCCGGTGACGCTCGTTCCACGAGTCTGCCGCCCGAGGACCCCTGCACGATCTGCAAGCGAGCGCTCAAGTCGAGCGACAGCTACGCGAGCCTCACGCAGACCTCGGAATCATCCTCTGACGACGGAGATGCCATGTCGGTGATGACCGACTTGCAGTCCCTCACGACGCTCGAGTGCGGCCATCGCTTCCACGACGAGTGCATCCTCGAGAAGCTCAACCAGAGCCTGCACTGCCCGCTGTGCGTCGAGGCCACGGCTGCGTAGGCCGTATCGGGAACAGGCAATATGTGTATGACTGCAATATAGATGGATATATGATGGGAACATGGGGCTCGTCAACTACGGAGCGCACAAGGCAAGTCGCGCCTCGGTGCCATTTCCTATCAGCCTGCCATTTGCCACAGCCGGGTCCCGTGCACCGTATGTGGCTACACAAACTGTGTCCCATGTGTCCCACATTATAGAGTGGCATCGCTCCACATCACTTTGTGGGCCTCTGTTCGTCGAAAGAGCTCCACAACTGCACACCCCCACACGAAAGTTGCCAATGAAGCGGAGCAGCGGATGGAACCAAGAGGTATGTAGGTCGCTCTCACCGACCGGCGCTGTGGCGACAACGGCGCTAATGGTTCACCTTGTTCGCCCTATGTAGGTGACTGACGCGCAGGGCCGTCGGCGCTTCCATGGCGCCTTCACCGGTGGCTTCTCGGCGGGCCATTTCAACACGGTCGGGAGCGAAGAAGGGTGGACGCCGTCGACGTTCGTGTCGTCCCGCGCGAGCCGCGCGAATGTCGCGCCGCGCCGCGCCGAGGATTTCATGGACGAAGAGGATGACCCGCTGCTGGGCAAGCGGCTGGAGACGTCAGAGGCGTTCGACACGCTCCACCACAATGAAAAGGCTCGGCGCCTCGAAGCTGCGGACAGGTCGGCGGTTGGCGCCGCTCGACCGATCTTCCAAGTGCCCAACGAGCTCATTCTACCCACGACCGGTGAATCTATCGGCAAGCAGCTGCTGACTAAAATGGGTTGGAAGGACGGCCACGGGATCGGGCCGCGCATGCGGCGACGCAAGCTCTCGATCGGCTCGGACGACGAGGAGTCGAAAGACGGCAAACCGGACGACAGTGATATCGGGAAAGAAGAGGTCTATGTACCGCCTCGGAATGCAGTAGATCTTCGCCTGTTTCCCAAACCCAAGACCGACAAGTACGGTGCCGGTTTTGATCCGTACGTGGACGCGCCCGAGTTTCTCCAGCGCAAGCTCAAGCAACAGCAAAGCGATACACAGCTGAAGCCGCAGCGACAGGTCGTGACGTTTGCGCAGGCTCTTAGCAATGGAAAGTCGTCAGGGCAGCCGGGTAGTAGCCGCGCTGCGATGGGCTTTGGACTCAGCGCTCTGGAAGAGAATGACGACCTGGACGTGTACGACACGACGTCGATGGACGACTTTGACCGCGCGATCGCCCCCGCAGGTGAATCCATCAAGCTGTTGGACTCGATGAGCAGCGCCGCGAGAGACAAAAAGCGTCGTGACGACCGCAAGGCAACCGCGGTGCTTTGCTCGGATGGCCGTCCGGCTCTGGAAGGGTTCGAGATTGCCAGCAAGAAGCAGCGGCCCCCGAAGAACGTGATCGAGCGATTGGATGTGCCATCGGACTTCCGCGCATACCATGTCTTCAACGAGAAGGAGGAGGTAGAGGGAGTGAGAAGTTTGTACAGCAAATTCAACTTCTCGACTGAGAAGAGTGGCCGCGGGAGCACGATCACTGCCAAGCAACGAGCGCAAATGCTCCATGTATCCGATGATGGCGATCGAAAAGATAAAGATGACACGAACAAGGCGGCGCCATCAGGCAGCGTGTTTGATCTCCTCGACCCAGGACAGCGTGAGAAGTTCCTTGGAGGCGCTCAAGCTGCTCGGGAACGCAGACCGCTTGCCCATGGCGCGCCAACTGAGCACTTTCGAGCAAACATCATGGCGTCCATCTCCAAGCGGTTCGTGTCAGCGTCGTCAACGACAAAGGATACCTCGACAGGAACATCCAGTGGTGGCCTGAGCACGGCACCAGTGGTAGAGAAGAAATCATACCGCTCGGAGGACGCATGGGCACCGCATGTGCTGCTCTGCAAGCGGTTCCGTGTGAAGTGCGAAGGGCAAACGCTCTCGGGCGGCGCGCAGGGCGACGACAATGCCACGCCAGATCTGTTTACGACGGAACTTGGTCCTCACCTTGTGGACTTTGCAGCGAGTCGTCGCGCCGGCGCAAACGGTGACTCATCGGCAGCGACCACACGAGACGATGGAAATCCGAAGCGAGAAGCGGAGGAAGAAGAACTACCGCCACTTCCAGTTGCAGCCAAGCCGGCGACTGACTTGCTTCGGTCCATTTTCGAACCATCGGACGAGAGCGATATCGAAGAAGACGATGGTGGAGATGAAGACAGTGGCAGCGAGGACGACACCGATAAGCACGACGTTCAAGTGAAGGTTGACGAGCCCACTGCCGCAGGTCCAATAACCGCTCCTATGGCAACATCGCTCGACAAGCCCATTCCCAGCAGCCACACGACGCGCTCGGAGGACCTGCTATCGTCAACGAGCGAGTCTGAGTCGAGTGAGGCAGATAGTGAGGACAGTGGGGACGTTCGTCGCTCGCGGAAGCGCAAGAGCGAGAGCAAGCGGAGGACCAAGAAAACCAAGAAACACAAGAAGTCGTCCGGGGACGACAGCGACGACGATGCGGACCGTCGTCGGCACAAGAAGTCGACGAAGAAACACAAGAAGAAGGACAAGAAGAGACACAAACACAAGAAGACGTCCGAGCGCTCGTCCAGTAGTCGGAGCTCGCGCCGTGACCGCAGTCGGAGCCGCGACAGAAGCCGAAGCCGTAGCCGTGTCCGCACCAAGGAGCGTCATGGAGGTTAGCGATTGGTTATAGACCTGAAGGTGACGAATTACAGCGAATGAAACGTGCCCAAAATATGGCATTTCAACCAATCAGTGGTGGTATGTGGATACGCTGTGATTGAAGTTGCCGCAGTCACGGTTTCGCGTGCGGGAAATGCCCGCGAAAAATATCTGGCGTCTGTGTTTTTTTTACCAATGGAAAGGTTTTTTAAAGAGTTTGAACCAATGAATGTGTAGAGTGCCGGTTCCTCCTTTGTCTGGATGTTCTTGATCAACGACCGTATGGAGCGGGAAAGGAAATCTCCTTGCTGCTCGCTGCTTGCCGTCGCTGCATGCTCATTCTCCGATTTGCCCCGTTGGTCACAAGCCAAGAAAACTACTAGTACAGAGCGAGATGAAGCGCAGCCGAGAGCAAGTCGATGGCCCAGTTGAAGGGAAGGTGGAGGTAGGTGCGAAGCTAGCCTTACGTGGCGGTGGTGGCGCGTGAATGGGGTTCTCACATCACGTTTGATGGTGTGTCTGGCAGCAAAAGCATCGAGTGCTGCTGTCGTTTGCCTGGGACACGGAGGCTCTCGAGGCGTTTGCGCACAGCGCTAATGAGCATCGCGGTGCTTGGTGGGAGAGCGCGTCAATACCCGAGTGGGTGCGTACGCCGCCGCCGTTCATGACGCCCAAGTCCATCGTGGAGGACATGCTCATACATCTCCGACCGCTGGTGGGGAGGCGCATGGGCTCGCACATGCTCACGATGGCGACGTTTGACGAGTACAAGAACACGGTCCGAGCGCTGCAGATGCTGGTTAAGGAGCCTTTCGTGCAGGTCGCGATGGACGCGACTGTGCTGGCACGGCCGCTTGCGAGTCTCCATGTCAAGTTTGGACTGCCCGGGTTTGGGGCGGTTGAGCATTCCCCAGTCATCCTCACTCGCTCGGGACGGCAGGTCTTCTCGTGATGAACGCTGTTTAAGACGACATCAGCTCCGGTCCATCTTTTTCGTCATACTAGGTTCATCCGTCACAGATCAATTTCATGCACTATTCTTGACCCGTTATTTCTTCCTCGCATACGTGATATTCAATTCTCCACGACGCAGCTCACAGTATTCGGTCATGCATGCGGAATCGCGTTGCTGTATGTCTCTTGTGCAAGGCGTGGTGGCGGTGCAGTTATCAGATCTGACATGAAAGGTAAGTGTAGCCAGTTCGAAACGAAACAGAGGAGACATTGTCTCGCGACCCACACAGTTGCGGCTGCAACATCAAGGCGCGTTGCACTGACCGGTAGACCAGGTTGGCTCAGCCAACCACACACCGCTAACATGAAGTCAATCGTGTCCGCTACTGGCGGCAAGTGAGGTACGCAAGAGATGGATTATGTATTTCCGGCAAATATCGTCAAGTGCATGTCACTCGAGCTCCCCGAGTGAGTGGAGGTGGTTCAAGCCGAATCGTACGCGACTCGGTCCGAGAATGGTGTGGGGGCGAACGTCTCTAATCAAAAACTATTAAACTTACAGGTCTCGAGACATCGTGGAAGCGCTTTAATCGAACGAGATCTTCTTGCCCTGGAAGTTCTGGATCGTGGTCGCCTGACGCTTGGGCGGGCCATCGCCACGGCCACCGCGGCCACCACGGCCACCGCCACGGCCGCCGAAGCCACCACGACCGCCGCCACGGCCACCGCCACGGCCACCGTCGAAGCCACCACGGCCGCCACGGCCACCGCCACGGCCGCCGAAGCCACCGCGACCACCACCGCGGCCACCGCCACGGCCACCGTCGAAACCACCACGGCCACCGCCGCCGAACTGCTCACGGCTCTTGGCGTAGGTCACGCGGATGGCACGGCCGTTCACGTACGTGCCAGCAAGCTGAACGGCAGCGTCAACCGCCTCCGTCGTCTCGAAGTCGAGGTGACCGAAGCCGCGGAACTCGCCGGTCTCACGGTCCGTGGCAAGACGGCAGCTGAGGATCTCGCCGCACTCGGCGAAGGTCTGGCGGATCGTGTCCTCATCGACATCCCACGAGAGGTTACCGATGAACACGCTGGTGCAGCCCTCCGGCTTCTCCTCGAAGTTCTGCTTCTTCTCGGCCGTGCGGATCTTCATCCAGCGACCGTTGAAGTCACCACCGTCCATGGCAAGCGCGGCCTCAGCGGCGGCAGCCGTCGCGAACGTGACGAAGGCGTTGCCCGAGGCGCGGCCGTTCTGCTGCGGGAGGTTAACCTTGGTGATCTCACCGCACTCGGCGAACTTCTCGCGGACCTCATCCTCAGTGGCGGCCCAGGGGAGACCGGCAATAAAGATCTCGGTCGAGGCAGCGGCGTCGCCAGCAGGGGCAGCGGCGCCGTTAGCCTGCTTCTGGAGCTTGGCAGCCGGCTTCTCAGCATCCGAGTTCTTGCGCTTCTTGTTCATGACCGGGGCCTCCTCCTCATCCGACGAGTCCGACGAGTCCGACGAGTCGCTCGACGACTCCTCCTTCTTGGCGGCCTTCTTGGCAGGCGGAGCCTCCGGCATCTCCTCATCCGAGTCCTCCGAGGACGAGTCGCTCGACGACTCCTCCTTCTTTGCAACGACCTTCTTGGCCGGCGAGGCAGCCTTCTTGGCGACCGGCTTCTCCTCCTCATCCGACGAGTCGTCCGACGACGAGTCATCCGAGGACTCCTCCTTCTTGGCAACAACCTTCTTGGCAGGGGCAGCGGGGGCCTTCTTAGCGGCAGGCTTCTCCTCCTCCTCGTCCGAGGAGTCATCCGACGAGGAGTCGTCCGTGGACTCCTCCTTCTTGGCGACCACCTTCTTGGCGGGCGAAGCGGCCTTCTTGGCGACCGGCTTCTCCTCCTCCTCGTCCGAGGAATCGTCCGACGAGTCGCTCGACGACTCGTCCTTCTTCGCGACCACCTTCTTGGCGGCGACCGGCGCCTTCTTCACCGACTCGTCGCTGCTCGAGTCATCCGAGGAGCTGTCGCTGCTGCTAGCAGGCTTCGCCTGCTTCTTCGTGGCCGGGACCTTCTTCGCCATCGTGTTGTGTGTGTTGGATTTGGTGAATGAGCTCTTCGGAGCGCGCTGCGAATGCCGCCAGCCCAGACCGGACGCCTATGAGCCAACAACGGCGGTCTCCACCAACTTTGAAACGTCGTGTAGCTCACATCGCTTTTGGTTGGCTGCCGCCGGCCGAAGCCCTTCGCGCAACCTTCGCGCAACGTCAAGTTGGCCCCGCCACCGCGCTTTTGTGCTTGTTCCACACCGACTGGGCAGATGGCCCACAAAGCCAGTGTGGGACTTGCGTGCCACTACTTCTGGGACCCAAAGAAACGTAACCCTCGTGTACCCTCTCGGTTTTAAGGAAGTTTAAACCTTGAAAGCAAGGTTTTCTGGGTTTTCTCTCGTTTGAATGGTGTGGTTTCCACGAAGAACGGCGCCTTCCCACGCCAAAAGTGGGGGCTCGTTTCCCATGAAGGCGGCCCTCGTGACACACACAACGCACACACCAAACAGCGCGAGAACAAGCCACACCAAGTCTACACAAGCCTCAGCCAAGTTGAAGGAAAGATGAGCGAACCTGCCGCTGCGCCCCCCGCCGCCATCGCCCCGGAGGTCGCGTCGTCGATTGACCCCGCGTCGGTGGCCGCCGCGGTCGCCGAGGCTGCTGCGACCGCGAGTGTGGCCCCTGCGGTCGCGGATGCGGACGCGGCCGCTGTGGCTGCAGCCCAGCAGGCTGTGGCGGCCGCGGCGGTGGCTGCGGCCGGCCAGGACGCCGTCGCGCTCGCGGCTGTGGTGAACGCGCCGCTCGAGACCGAATCCAAGAAGCGCAAGGCGCGGGCCGTGGCGGGCGACGACGGCGCCGGCTCGGTGGACGACGAAGCGGCGGGCGAGAACGACGACGAGTACACGGACGACGAGCAGGACGCGGCCATGAAGGACGTGATGGCCAAGATGAAGGAAGCGAACGAGGCGGCGCTCCACACGACGGCCGGCGCCGGCGGCCAGCTCACCACGCGCGGCGGCGAGCAGCGTGTGCAGCTCTACGACAGCAAGCGCATGAGCCGCGTGTCGTTCAACTCGTGGTACGAGTTCGACGCGTACTTTGAGATGTACATGCAGGAGACGTACCAGCCGTTCCGCATGCGTTCGTCGTGCAGCGTGGAGGCCTACCGCCGCAACCAGCAGAAGGTCATGATGAACAACAAGAACTCGCGCGGCCGGCGCATCGAGTTTCCCGACGCGGCGATCCACCACCACCGGATATACATGTGCACGCACGCCATGAAGGCGCGCTGCCGCGGCGCGACCACGCGCCCCGGTCAGAAGTACCGTGGCATCGGCTGCATTGCCAAGATCAACGTCAAGATCAGCCCGTCGGATAACCCGAACAAGTACATGGTCATCGTGACCGACCAGGTACGCACACACAATTTGGCTGGCATGAGCTGCAGACAGCCAGGAACCAGTGCCTCATTATGTCTTGTCCTCCCCTTTTCATTGCGTAGGTTGTCACGCACAACCACCCGATCAGCAAGGAGATCTACGAGTCGTACCCGGACGTGCTCCTCAAGACCATGCGCCGCACGCAGATGGCCACGGTGCTGCTCACGCGCCAGCCGTCGCCCAAGTTCGACAGCCCGTCGCAGTCGCAGAAGTACGAGCGCGCGCTCACGCTGCTCAACTCGGTCGCGGACGTCATGGCGCGCATGCCGGACGACGAGTACGAGAACCAGCTCCAGCAGCTCCAGAAGTTCTACGCCAACATCATCCCCAGCGACGCCGCGCACGTGTAAGGACAGAGAGAGAGCATGATGGGATGCGAGCAGTATCCATATCGACCGGCCAGCAGACGGCGATAGGCGAATGTTGAAGCGACCAATATGAATGTGTTTCTATCTTGCCTTTTCGTCACCTAGTCTTTTCGTCACCTAGTCTGCCGCTCTTCCATGGCAAGATGTCCTGTGACCCGACATGGGTACAATCTCGAAAATGGCCATCAAACCAACCCATATGGCATGCTGAAATAGAAAAATTACCGAAACCTACATGACAAGAATACAGAATTCCCGAATAGACGCCCCGGTCGGGTCGGGTTTCCCTTTTCCGGGGCTTTCCTTCTCTCTTGCTCGCTCGTGCGTTTGCGAGAGTTGGGGGAGCGGAACACAAAACGTGGAGGGAACCGACGGACCGACCGCCGAAGAAGGACACGACCCCGCGACACCACGCGTTTCCTTTGAATCCACCGCCTCCACCGCGCTGCCACCGAGCGCATCCGACCCGCCGCGCGCTGCTCGTTCCAACGGTGTCGGTACGGCGCTCTGCTTCGCTCTGGTTCGCACGCTGTGGCAGTCGGAACGGAAGCGGAAACCTCTCACACTTTTCCCATTTGCTCTGTAGGCGACTTTAACTAGCTAACTAAGCCACGCTCTACAACACAAGGACGCCATGGCGGACGCGAGCGACGCGCCGACCTCGAGCGTGGTGCTGGACCCGGTGGAGTCGCTGACGTTCCACCTGCAGCCGTCGGCGTCGCCGCAGGCCGTGCTGCTCATCCGCAACATCTCGGACTCGCGCAAGATCGCGTTCAAGGTCAAGACCACGCGCCCGCTGCGGTACCTCGTGCGCCCGAACCAGGGCATGCTGGGCCCCAACATGGTCGCGTCGGTCATGGTCATTCTCCAGCAGAAGGACTGCGACGAGCTGCTGCGGCTCGACCCCTCGGAGCGCTCGCTCTCGAACGACAAGTTCCTCGTGCAGAGCAGCTACGTCGACGACAGCTTTTACGAGCTCGTGAAGACCAAGTCCCCCAAGGAGATGGCCGACGAGCTCACCAACATGTGGGCCAAGGCCGACAAGAAGAGCCTCGCGAACAAGAAGCTGCGCTGCCGCTTTGTCGAGGGTGCGAACCCAGACGGCAACGCTGCGGGCAGCTCCGCCGCCGCCGCGGCCGCAGCAGATGATGCGGCGTCTTCCGTCACAGTGGATCAGCCTTCTGCGACTGTTACGACCGCCGCTGCTCCCGCGGATGTGGACGTCTCGACGCCCAGCAAACTCACCGAGCACTTGCTCCAGGGCGGTGGAGCCGCGCCGACGCAGGCAGCGCCCGCATCGGGCGGTGCGTCCCTGGTAAGCATCCTGTCCTCTCATATTCCAGCAGGTTTACCATGGGGAATGGTGAATAACCTCTGTGTACTGCTATCATCGCACAGGACCCCGCCGAGATTAGCGCGTTGAAGAAGAAGTATGAGGAGGTATGTTCTGCAAGGCATGCAGTTTGTATCCACATATGATTTGGTGGCTGGCGACTGACCGCTGTTGTGATTGAATGCGCTCTATAGCTCGTGACGTTCACGGTGCAACTGACCGCGCAGCGCCAGGAGATGATGCGCGAGCTCACGACTGCGCGACAGCAGTTGCAGGAAGCCCAGGAGGCGCGGGCCGAGGCACCAACGCTACGCCAGCGAAAAGGCGCGTCCACGACACACGCCGACGACTCGCATAGCCATGCGGATCGCGCGGTCGCCGCCAAGGATGCAACGGTACGGAACTGACACACTATCGTCCAGGACCCCTCCTCTCTTACCTGCTCACTGTTATTTGTGCGTTTTGTGATTTATGTAGAACTTCTCACTCGTGCATCTTCTCGTGTGTGCGATTGTGTTCTTTTTGATCGGCCGCTTCTATTGAGACCATTGTCACCAGCGATGGTCCTTTCTTCTCGCGTTGTCCCATTCGTCAGATCTTGACGGAGGGTCTAATAGCCAACTCATCCTCTCAGGCATTCGTAGAAACAATAAGAGCTTGCTCTTCCCACTTGCTATTGCTCATTGGATCCGCGTACTATCTTGACACACAAATCTGAAGAGAAGAAAAGAGAGAGAGAGGGAGGGATGGCAACTCGACAAAACTCACTTGCGTACTTCCATGTGTGGTGGGGTATTCATAATCTATCCTGTTTGTTCACTCCCCTCATCTAACGGGGGTGTTCCTAAGCACACGCACAAAAGCGGGTCACACGCGTGAAGAGAAGTGATGCCGGGAAGTTGTTCCCTGCGCTATGAAATCGGCGTCGCTTGCTCAGTTCAAGATCGTGGCAAAACTCATCTTGCGCTTACCGTTCGTGGGCGGCAGCGGCGAGCACGCCTTGCGCTTGAAGCGAGCTCCACCTTCGCTGTCGCTGCCGCTTCGGAAGCCAGCCCCCACGCCAGCAGCCAGTGCGCTTGCAGCGCCGGCCTCCTTCATCGAGAGCATCGCGATCGCCGCAGCATCGCTGTCCGAGTTGTAGTCCTTGCGCAGACCCGTGACTCGAGATGACGTCGGCTCCATCGAGTGGCGCATCGTCATGTCGGGCACGGCGGCACTAGTCGCCGTCGTCGTCACCATGGCAGCAGTGGGCACACCCGGGTCGCTCTGTGGCGAGCCAATACCGCCACGCATTGCTGCGTCATCCCCGCTGTCAGCACTGTCATCGCCGTCGTAGCTGTCGTCGACACCCTCCGTTTCCCGAAACTGGCGCGCATCGTCTCGCAGAGCGTGCACGCGTCCCAGTGTCACGGCGCCGTCTTGTGCAGGAGAGTCATACCCGGGGTCGACACGCGATGGGCTGTTCGAGGCATTGTTCACGTGCGACGAGCCCCCCGCATGGTGCGATGGAGACGATGTGTTATGGTTCGGAGACGACGACGATCCGCCGCCGGTGGCAGCCCCGCTGTTGCCATGGTTGTTGCTGTTGTGTGACTGCGACGTGGCGTCGCCAGTGGCGCCGGCTCCACTGCCTCCGCCGCCTCGTCGCCGCGAGTGGTGCTGGTCAATGCTGTTGCCCGTGGCCTCCATGAAGATGTGCTCGAGACGGTCGATCATCTGCAGCAGCGGCAGGTACGTCGCGAAGGGCTGCTTCATGAGGATCGTGCGCATGAACTTGTTACGGGTGGCGTACCCCGTCCACTTGTCGTGCTTCTTGAGGATCTTGGAGATGCCGCAAAAGTTCATGACGGCAAAGTTCTCGAGCAGTAGCAGCTCCTTGTAGAGCGCCACGCAGCGCTTCATGAGGTCCGTCTTGGTCTCGGGCTTGGGGTCCGTCTACGGGTTTCAGTCATATAGATCACCGTGTGAGTCGTCATCATGTTCGAGTGATCTTTCCATCGAAATGGAATCGAATCTCCACCAAGACTCGGCTCAATTCGCTAGACGCACCTGCAGCTCGAGAAAGACCGCTTCGATCTCCTTGACGCGGCTAATGTACGCGGCCTGTTCCTTTAGGAAGAAGTCGCCAATCTTCTTGATCTCGGACCGCAGCGTGCGGAAAAAGTTCTCCTCGTCGGGCGACGTGCCTGTTGGTTCGCGCATCACATTCAGTCAGCCACCGCATACACATTCCACTGAAAATTCCGCTCGACGTACGGATCGAGTCGTTGTCCTCCTTGGCGTTGGGCTTGATCTTGGTCTTGACGAGCTTGGAGCCCTCGAGCTTCTCCTCTTTCTGGATCTGCGCGCAGTCCTTGATGATGCGCTTGAGCAGCTTGTAGTCGACCCAGTTGGGCTCCCACGCCGCGGACGACACCTGCTGCGACTGCTGCAGCACCTTGCCGAACTTCATCGTGGGGAACTAACTGTCAGGGAGGCGAGTGTCTTTGTCGCTTTTCTCTCGCTCTCGGTTCTCTCCCACACGCGACGCGAATATTCGAATGCTGCGAGTGTCCGAGTGAACCGACAGTAGTGGCGCGGGTGGCCAAACGCTTTTCTGGACCGTGTGTTGTGTGCGAGTGGGTGAGCGAACGAATCTCCTAGGGCGAATCGAATCGGGGGACGGCGCGAGGGGGATGCGTCGCGGCGCGCGCTGGTCGCAGGAAACGAGGAAGGGAAGAGGGGGAAGGAAGGGAACAGGCCCCTTCGAACGCAGAGTGATGGTGTCGCGGTGCCAGAGGAGCTGGTGGGGCCAACAACGACGAGTGCCGATAGCGCGGGACGCGTGGAACGGGTCTAGTGCACGCCGGCAGAGGCGAAGGCTGGAGGAGGGGAGAGCAACCACGGCGGTTGTCGAAGTGGAGGCGCGCAATCCCCGCAGGCGGACGGCAGAGACAGCGAGCGGCGCGTGAATCTCCGCGGACCAATCGCGACTGGGTTTTCCCCAGCATGCGGCGCATGCATGCTGGAGAGGGCGAGATTCGCGCCGGTGGCGCGAAGGTGACGCGAAGGTCGCGCGAGAGCACACTGGCTGCCCCTATGTTCAACCATCACCCCTGATCGGTTTACGGAGGGTCCGGAGGGAACTGGCCAGCGTTGAGCAACCGGGCACAACTTTCCTTTTTTTTTCTTGCTTTTTTTCTTCGCCGAGAGCATCAGGTGTGCCGTTGGGAACTTGTGCAAAGCGTCCATTTCGCTTGCATGGCTTGGGAAACAGGGTCTATCCATGCGTGGTTTGACAGCACACTGTGGGGGGAACACCGTCCGCCCCTGCGTGTGGCTGTGAGTCAACCACACCATCACCACCCTCCCTCACCACCATTGTTGCCCGAGGATGCAGTGTGTCGGTCCAAAAAAGCAAGCCCCGCGCTGTCCACACGGGACCCTGAGAAAATGACAGCCACGGCTCGTCTCTGCACTGGCGAGCCAGACCCGGAGTCACGCGGTTGACAAAGCCCACAAAGCCTTTGTGGGCTGTGCATGTGCGGCGTACAGTATAGCTCACCTGCCTGGTGAGCTCTGTGCCGTGATGCCATGGCGCTCACACTCGCTCGCACCCAGTGGGGGCGCCCGCAACGGAGCGCCCGCGATCCCCGGGTTCCGTTCCTCGACCGTCATGTTCTTGGCCCTTGGGGCCAGATCAGATCCCATGTTCGAGAAAAACCACACACAGACACACCAAAACACCAAAACACCAACACTAAATTGCGCGTTTGCTTTTTAGCGCAGAACGGTTCTGCGTGCCGCCGCGTCACGCACTCGCTCTATTTCTTGGGCAGACTCTCTGGCCCGAAAATGGCTCCGTCTGCAAGAGGAAGACTGGGACATGCGGTCCACGTGATGGCCGCCATCGCCGCCGTCGAGGGCCGACGGGTTCAGTTCTGTATACATTGATGTTTGACGCATCACCAGAGGAACAGCGCGAACTGGAGCACGAGCTGCAGCGCGGCCGGCGGCAGATAGACCCACGAGGCGCGGTGGCGGTGCTCATGCGCCGGTGACGCTGGCGGCGCGCTCCATGGCGCGCTCCATGGCGCGAGGCGCCACATCAGCGCGCGCGCCACCGTCCACGCCAGCGTGGACGCCACCGCTGAATCCTCCTCCGCATTGCGCTCCTCCCACTGCGGTATGTCGGTGGGTCGAGCCCGCGCGCCAGCGACGTGGTTTATGCACAGCATGAGCCGGCACTTGGTGCGCTCCTGGCGCGAGAAGCGGTGGTGCATCGAGGGCGTCCACAGGATGGACCACTCGGGGTGGAGGCGCCGCTGGAGCTCCGGCGGGGCGGCGTCCCACGCGCGCCGCAGCTCGTCCTGGGCTGACGATGGCACATGGCATTGGCAGGATCAGCGTGGTGGATCAGATGACCAGGTGCAACGGGCGGACAGGTCGCAACGCACCGATAGTGGCGCGCGACGCACCGCCGTCCAGTAAGACGCGCGCCATGACTTGGTTGCCCAGCCGCAGCGCCATGGCGAGCGCCGACGTGCCGACGCTATAAACACACACCCAGCGCACACCACACCAATGAGCGTCAGACCAGGCCTAGATCATTTGGTATGAGAAAAAGGGCATGATGTGATGTGGCGAGCGCGCCTCAACGATCCTCTCGGTCGAGTCGCAACCCGCGACCGCGCGATTGGTGGCGCTCATCATCTCCCCTCCGCCTCCTCCCCGTTTGCCGACCAGGGAGGGCACCCACCCGTGCACAGACGGCGCGACTGAACGCGTGCAACTTGCACGCGAAAGAACCCACATACATGCGGAACGAATAGATGGATGGCTGCAAGGAGCTGAAGGAGACTAGAAGCGGAAGAGGTGTTTGCCGGGCGGCCTGTGTGTGTACGTACGCGGTGAGGGCGTTGAGATCGCACGACGGCTCGTCGAGGAGCCGCTCCAGCACGCGCAGCTGGCCGCGCGTCACGGCCCCGTGGAGCGCCGTCCAGCCTTCGCCGAGCGCCGCATTCACGTCGCCGCCCGCGCGGATGTAGGCGTCCACGAATGCGACGTCGCCGGCGCTTGCGGCATCCAGGAACGCGCGCAGAGCGCGACGCGCCTCGTTGCTGTCGTGGACGTGTGCCATGATGGGAGCTTTTCAGGAATACGTGCGCAGCCACACACAAAAATAACCTCTATTTAATGACTGTAGCCATGGGAGTCCAGGAGGAACCCGAATGGGGAAAGCACCGTCCAGTGGTGGGTCCAGCTTCCGGGAGGAGAGCGCTCGCGTGTTTACAGTTCCGTAGTCGCGCGCGGCGAGCCGCCGTGCTCGCTCTCACTGTCACTGCCGATCGTGAAGCGAGGAGATGGGCCGAGCCGCGCGGCTGTGACGTCGGCGAGGGGGGACGACGACGAGCCGTTCGGGCTGGCAGCGTTGCGACGAGGCGGTGACGTCGCGCGGCGTGGCGCCTCAGGATCTTCGTCGTCGTCGTCGTTTGCATCCTCGAGGATATCTCCCCGGCTCAGAGAGTTGCGTCCAGTATCGGTTTCCGCCAGGGGTGCCCACGCCGTCTTGAGTTTGCGAAGCCGCTTGAACACGACAACGGCGATGACACCCACAACGGAGACCATCAGGATCTGGACGAAGAATGAGCTCGACGCCGCAGTCGTGGCAGTTCCTTGAGCTGCGTTCGAAGCGCCGGCCATGGGGGCTTGAGACGAGCCATCGTGGCTTGACGATGCCGTCGAGTTGGTCTCTTCAATTGTTGGCTCCGTGATCTTCTTTGGTTCGGATCCCGGTGGGAACGTCTTGGTTCGAGGTGACGTCGCGTCTAGTACAATGGGCACGCAGTTAGCAACTGCTGGAGCACGTAGCGCCCAGCGGCATTCGTGAAATGCTCACCACATAGCGACTCAGCGAAGCCGACACGCTTCTTCTCCATGTCGAAGATGACATCGTAGCCGACCATGGTACTTGCACCAAGCACTGCGACAGACACCCCACCAGTCAGCACGTCTTTCGTGCAAGTTCGAGCCGATGATCAAGAGGATAGCTCACCGCCGCCACTGCGCTCACTAAAGTGGAAGTTGCCATAGTACGATCCATCGTCAGCCTTCGTGAGGTACTTGGTCGCCGGAATCTCCAGCATAATGTCATCTTCGTCACCATCGCCCTCCAGCACGATCGTGATGTTGGGCAGCTTTGCCAAGTCCTTGGCAGAAACGCGCATGATGTCTTCACTGTAGTCTACATCAGCGAGCTCCGAGTATAGTTTCTTGAAAGCGCGCTCGGCGGCCGCGACAAAGAACGTGTCGGTCGTGCCGCTGTCCACAATCACGCCCTTCCCACTGGTATCGATACAACATCATCACAGAAGGCGGGTTACTTCGTTGTAGACCATAAGGCGACATATAGCAGGAACGTACGAGTTGTACTTCTCAGCGCTGACTCCAAGTGTCTGGTCACCTACGAGCACGTCCTTCACCGTGACAGGGTACCACCCCGAGTTGCCCTCGACAAGTGGCGTGTACGCAACTTGGGTGCGGTGGTGGCTGTAGTCCACGCCGCCCAGCACGAGCCCGCCGCCAGTCGGACTGAAGCACATGGCGAACACATCATGCTCGACGCGCTTATTTGCCACCATATACGACATGAGCGTCGCCTTGTCTCGACCAAAGCCCATGATGCCGTTCTCCTTCTGCGTGATAAACAAACCCGTTTCCTTGGTTTGGCATCCGACAGGGAAGCGCACGCCGTAATGCTTCAGGAACCGCTCGGGGTGCTTGTCGCTCATACCGCCCAGCCACACAAGATCGTCCACCACGACCGCCGACCACATACTGCCTTCCGTGTAGCTCTACAATCCACCGCACAGTGCGAGTATGCGCATGTCAGCCACTATTGCCAATGTGCCTACAGTATCGTCGCCTGCCGTGTCAGCTGCGGTTACCGTACCTGGCTGATATAGCACTTTTGGTCGTCGCAGCTCGAGCAGCCCGTGTACTGCTGGCAGCTCACAAACTTGGCCGTCGTGGACTTGGACACGTCGAACAGCGGGTCCGTGTGCGTGCCGCAGTCCTTACACGTGGAGCACGGCAGCGCCGTGAGGTGACTGCCCGTGTCCACGATCACCGAGGCCTTCTGCGTCGGGATGCCCAGGTACAGCTCGGCGTAGTGCGTGCCGAGCCCGACGCCAAGCGGCACCTCGTTGAACACGACGGCGCCGACCTCGGTCTCGTTCTGGGCCGCAGCAGTGGCGTTGCCACCGTCCTGCTGGGCGAGCCGGCGCCGGATCCGCTCCTGCTGGTGCTGCACGCGCAGTGCGCGGTGCGCGGGCGCGTGCGTCAGCGCATGGCGCTTGAGCGGGATCTGGACCATACTGGTGGATGCGTACGGCCGCTCCTGCGCGTGCGAGGGCGCGGCCAGCGCCGCGGCCGCCAGCGCGCTCGCGTACAGTACACGTGGCGCCATGACGGAGGCCGAGGCGGCGAGAATGTGGACGAGGCCGCCGCGCGGGATTAGGAGCTCCTGGTATGAATGTGGGTTTCCTCTCCGGATCAGCAAGAGGAGGAGTCAGCGACGACGAGAGCGAGAGGGGCCGAAAATGACATTCATAACAGCCAATCAGAAGCAGCCAACTGGATGATTCATGATCTGATTGGATGAAATTGATTAGTCCGAAAATAGCCTGATTGGTCCTGTTGTGACGTATTTTTTCCTCGATTGCACAAAAAAAAAGACAACCTCAGGAGACACAAAACCTCGTTTTTGGGATTGTCACTGCTACAGTACGCACGCAAATGAGGATCTACAATTGCTCGAGCATGCGAGCGTCGTGCTTGACGACGTCCCGGTCGTCCACGTCGCGGTCAAAAATGTCGTCGTCGTCGTCATCATCATCGTCGTCGTCACCATCTTCCTCCAAGCGACGCACCTTAGCATCTTCGTCATTCACGATGTCGTCGTCCTCGTCCTCAAACTCGGACGACTTCATCTTCTTGGCTTTCCGTTGGCTGGGCGTGTGCATGATAAGCTCGTCTTCGTCGTTATCGTCGTCGTCGTCGTCGTCACCCTCGGTCTCCTTCACGCGGCCGTACTTACGATCCCGCTTCGCACGCTTGCGGCGGCGAGCCGAGAACGCGGCCACGAGCACGAACGCCACGACTAGCACCGTTCCAACAATCGTGAGCACAACCGGGTGGGGCTCTTCGACGTCCTTCGAGTTATCGGTGGTTGTCTTCAAGTCCAGATTAGCTGCAGAAACCTCGGACGTCGAAGCGGTCTTGGTGGGCACGGATGATGTGGCTGGGACCTCACTCGTGACGGGTGTAGACGTTTGCGTTTCCTCGGGAGCCGGAGCTTCGGCCGTGACTGGAGGCGGCGAGGTAGGCTTTTCAGTGGCGTTGGACTCTGACGTCGACGTCGGAGACGGGGACGGGGACTTATCCTCAGGTTGCTTGCTTGTGCTCGCAGGTGCCGTTGATGATGCCGACTCTTCCGATGGTGCAGTGGTCGCGGGTGGCTGCGTCTCGCTCGGCACCGGTGCAGTCGTCGGTGTAGCCTTGGTGGTCGCCGTTGGCGGAGACGTAGGAGTCGCAGTAGCAGTACTTACAGGAGCCGGTGACGAGCTGGAAGGTGTAGTAGGTTGCTCTGCGGTGGGGGCACGCTTGAAATCGCAATCCGCCTCCGCAAAGCCGACACGCTGGTTCTCCTGGTCGAAAATGACATCGTGGTCCATCATGATGTTCGCACCGATGACGCCGCCACTAGCCTCAGACAGGAATATGCTCGAGCAGTACTTGCCCGTGGCCTCTTGCAGCAGATACTGATCCGGAGTCACCACGAGCGTGAGGTTGCCCCCGTCCTCCGCCCCCAGAATGAACTCGATGTTCGGTAGCTTGTCCAGTTGATCGTCAGTGTAGCCTACGCAACTGGACGAGGAGACGTGATACTCGAGCCCACTCGCTTTCTTGAACGCCTCCTGGAACGCGTTCTTCATGGAGCTCGGTAGGTACGAGTCTGTGGTGCCGCTGTCGACAATGTACTGGCCGAACTTGTAGGTGGTCTTGGAGGCCTCGACTGGTGTGCCTGCCACGCGCACATCGCGTAGCTCGACGCCATAGAAGCTAGTGAGGGACAGAGAAAGGTTAGAACCCGAGGAAATACACAGCTGCAAATGTCTAGCACTCACTCGTGGCTCAAAGTCTTGACCAGCTTGGCGTAAGTGATGTTGCTCTTGTGACGCGACGTGTCCGGTGCGCCGATCGACATGGAACCGCCCTCCGCCGCGAAGCATAGCGAGAACTGCTTGTTCGGGATCTTTTTCTCATTATAAAGCTTGGCCACAATGTGGTTGTCTGGATGGCATGCCACCATCAAGTCAGCTTGATGTTCCCATAGACAATATCAAGGCTCGCAAAGAGTCCACGCACTGTTATTCGCGAGACCCATGATGCCGTCGGCAACCTGGGAGATGAAAAGCCCCGTCTCGCTGGTTTGACAGCCAAACTTGAAGTGCGTGCCGAACGTGTTGCGCATCGCAACGTCGTGGAAGCTGTCCTCGCCGCCCAAGTACACGATGTCCTCCACGACGGTTGCGTGCCAACTGCTTCCTTCCATGTACGACTGAATTTTTTCAAATGAAAAACCACTCATGTCAATAGATGGGCAAACGCTCATTTGGTGCGGGCATCCGGACCTGGGAGATCTCGCACGTCTTCTTGTTGCTGTCCGGGACACCGCAGCCCTGGCAGCGGAAAAACGACGGGTCGCTGCACGTGACGTGCGTGAGCGTCGACGAGTTGCTCGCCACGAACGGCTTGTCCGTGTGCGTACCGCAGCCCTCACATCTAGAGATGAAAGCATCCATCCAAGTGTCCATCAGCACTCAAGCCCCAAGTGAACCCATTTTCCCTTTAATCGACCACGTACCCGGCGCACGGAAACGCCATGATGCTGCTGCCCGTGTCCGTGATCACTGACGCGCGCTGTGGCGGCGTACCAGCGTACACCCACGTGTAGTGTGTCCTATACCAGCCAGCAGCGCCCCCTCAAAGCGGGTCAGTCATTCGCGATCCCGAGACCCCCTTCCTCAACACGCCATTCGACCCTACTCACCCCATGCCCAGGTGCAGCGGCACCGACTCGAAGCCGTCGCCCGCGCGCTCGAGGCGCCGCTGGCGCTGGATCGCCGCGTGGCGCTGCACGACCGCGCCCGGCAGCCGGTGGAGCTCCAGCGACATGCCCGACGGCGCCGCGTCCTTGGCCTCCGCCGCAGCAAGCGCGGCCAGCGCCAGCGCGGCGCCGACCACGCCCACACGGCCCACGACGCGCACCATCTTGAGACTCGCTTGGTTGGTTTTCCCGGTCTGTGAGATGCCGCGCGGCGTCCTCGTCGACAGCGCGCGTTCCCGTCGCCCGCCCGAATGCGACGCACGTGGCAGATGACGCTGAACCGCCTGGGGAGGACGAGCGCGGAAAAACACAAAATACGACGGACCAAACACTCACACACAAAATACGACGTGACACAAAATATGGGGTTTCCGTACAGTGACACCTCTGATATAGGATGGAGGGAAAGGGTACTGTTGACCCTGTGTAGAAGCATAGCTTCAACTTGGCTAATGCTCGCAGAGCGAGAAGAAGAGCTCTCGGTCGTCGTCCTCGTCGGCCACGGGCTTGCGCTCGCCCATGAGCGCCGCGCGGTGCTGCTTCGCCTCCTCCAGCGTGATGCCCTTGAACGCCGTCTCCTTCCCGCTTTTCTCGGTGAGTTCGAGGAGCCAGTCGAGTTGCTGCGGGGGCACCGCAGCCGTCGACGGGATCCGCTTGGCCGGGTCCACGATGAAGAAGGCCAGGATCTTGCGAACGCCCGGGCGCGACTTGTCCGCCAGCTCAAACGGCTCCACGTGGTGCTGCAGCGTGTTCGGGAACACGACGCAGCGATCTTCCTCGGCCGTGACAGCACCAAGCGGCTGAACCAGGCGCTGGTCGCGCCTGAGCCCATATGCGGCCTGCATGGCAATCGTGTCGTCTTGTCGATAGTACGGCTCATTGACAATCACGCGGAACGACAACTTCGACTCGGTGATGTTATCGCACCCAAAGTAGTAAATGCCCGTCGCCACGATCTGCTCGGCGTCCGAGCCTTCGACGTGCCACGAGCCACCAGGGTAGGACGGCTTTTCCGGCGTCAAGTGGATCTCGGCGATCTTGACGATTACTTGGACCTTGCGTCCACGGAGCGTGAATGTTTCCCGCTCAGTTTCGAGCGGAAAGAGTTCCGGTATCGGCGGATGGATGGGAACCTCATGCTCATTCCGCTCATAGTCGTCCGGATACTCGAGGATCATAGGAGGAGATTCCGGATTCAAGAGGCACGACAGGACGCGGTCGAACATGTGCACAAACTCCTTGAAGATACGCGCGATCGAGTCATACATGCCGCTATGCTTCACAGGATGCAGATTGTTGATGTAGGACAGAATCGTCACCTGACCGTCCGCAGCCACCGCAAAATCACTCGGAATCCACTGGTACTTGGCGCTACCGCGGTGTTCATTCTCCACAACAGCCGACCCACCAAACAACATGCGCTCCATGCGCTCCACCACTGTGCTCGTGCTCGTGCTTCCGTCGTCCTGAGCTGCCACCGCCTCCGCTTCCGTCGACACACCCTTCGTCTCACCAAACACACAACAGTACAACGACGGGTGCACCAGATCCAGCACCTGATTGTCCGACTCCGGATGCCAGTCCTTCTTCTCCTCATCCACGTCCTCCAGCACCGCCACCTCACGCACAAACTTGCGCTTCAGATCTTCCTTGATCATCACGTCGCTCATCCACGTCTCTTGCACCGGACCAGGCGACACAAACTCCGTCACTACCTCCACTTTCTCCAGCTTGTTGTTCTCGATCACTTTCTCCAGTGTCTTGGTCATACACTCGCGGATCGTGACCAGCTCGAGCATGATGTGGTCGACGTGGTGCCACAAGGCGTCGATGATCTGCGGGCGATGGTCGCCGTCGGGCAGATACGTCTTGAAGGTGTCTTTGGTCACTTCTCCACGATGGACGGCGAGGATGAACTCGGTGGCTTTCTCCACGGCCTCCGCCGTGCCCAACTCGAACTCATGCGGAACGCTCCACCCATCCAGTGGCATCTCGCGGAGCATTCTGTTGAACAGCACGAGCTCGAAGTACCACGTGATCTGACCGTACGACTCCATCTTCTCGTTGCCAGTCGCGAAATCTTCGGGCGTCTCCTCGGCTAGTTGCGTGTCGTTCACGTCGACATCTTCGTCGAGCTCCTCCCACATATCATCGTGCCAGATGAGACTGTACGGGATCCTGGAGCACACCTTGTCTACGAACGCGCGCTTCTCGTCGTCCGTGCCGTCCGTCGGGAACGAGTTGAAAAAGAATGGTACCGACTCGGTCAGCGACGGCGATGACCAGGCGCGCGTGTTCGACAAGAAGGTCTGCGTGATCAACTCGCGCTCGAACTCGTTAAACCACTTGTCTCGGATCGCGCCGTCGTCGCGGCGCCACTTGACCCACCACTCGCGCTTGTTGAGGATCGCGCCGATGCCCGCGCGGATGCGTAGCTCGAGCAGTAAGCGTACGGTGTAGCCGGCCTCCGGGTGAAAGATGCGGCCGCGAAACTGGAGGGACGATGCGTCAGCCACGACGCTTGCCGCCGAGGCGACGTCGCGGGCGTTGGCGCCGCGCTGGATCTTGGCGTCGCGCATGCCTTGATCGCTAGTGACAAACAGCTGTGGAGGCTAGCCGGCTCGTTTTCGTGACCTATGGTGGAGGGATCTGACGCTTACCTACTACTTAGTAGAGGAGAATCCATCGGTTACCACGACATGGAGGGGCGGGCATTTGTGTGGGTGCGAACGGTCGGTGGGGGATGGCTGACAGCGTCAGTGAGGTCGAGTTTCTGGATCTTTGTAACCGAGTGCACAAGAAGCACGCCCAAATTGCGTCCTCAAATGACGATCGGATCGGATGAAACCCACTGAAACGCCCCAGGTTAGCCCTCGCAACATAGAAAAAATGAAGCGAAGATACCACAGAGATTGGTGATAAACCGACCACTTGGTCTGTGGAAAGTTGCATTCTTACGTTTTCCGCGAGACAAAAAAAACTGGTAGTCCGAAGGTCGCGCTATCCGCGGGCTTGATTACTCCTTTAGTGCTCGCACAGCGAAAAAAAGAGTTCGTAGTCCTCGTCTTCGTCGGCCACGGGCTTGCGTTCCGCCATGAGCGCGAGTCGGTGGCGCTTGGCTTCATCCAGGGTCATGCCTGAGCCCAACAACTCCTTAACGTTCTTGTCCACGACACCCTCGGGCAAGAGCCGCAGCTCCTGAAGCTGGTGTAGCAACGGGTCCTGTCCGTACCGGATCCAACTGGCTTGTTGCGGCGGGATCACAGAAGTCGACGGGATCTGCTTCGATGGATCGACAATAAAGAACGCCAAGATCTTGCGAACACCGGGACGCGACTTGTCTGCCAGCTCGAACGGTTCCACACGATGCTGCAGCGTGTTCGGGAACACAACGCAGCGATTCTCCTCGGCCGTGACAGCACCAAGATTCTGCACCAGCCGTTCATCTCGAGCAAGTCCATAGGCCGCCATCATACCCACTGTATCGTCCTGCTGATATTCGGGTTCACTCACGATCACGCGGAACGACAACTTCGACTCGGTGATGTTATCGCACCCAAAGTAGTAAATGCCCGTCGCCACGATCTGCTCGGCGTCCGAGCCTTCGACGTGCCACGAGCCACCAGGGTAGGACGGCTTTTCCGGCGTCAAGTGGATCTCGGCGATCTTGACGATTACTTGGACCTTGCGTCCACGGAGCGTGAATGTTTCCCGCTCAGTTTCGAGCGGAAAGAGTTCCGGTATCGGCGGATGGATGGGAACCTCATGCTCATTCCGCTCATAGTCGTCCGGATACTCGAGGATCATAGGAGGAGATTCCGGATTCAAGAGGCACGACAGGACGCGGTCGAACATGTGCACAAACTCCTTGAAGATACGCGCGATCGAGTCATACATGCCGCTATGCTTCACAGGATGCAGATTGTTGATGTAGGACAGAATCGTCACCTGACCGTCCGCAGCCACCGCAAAATCACTCGGAATCCACTGGTACTTGGCGCTACCGCGGTGTTCATTCTCCACAACAGCCGACCCACCAAACAACATGCGCTCCATGCGCTCCACCACTGTGCTCGTGCTCGTGCTTCCGTCGTCCTGAGCTGCCACCGCCTCCGCTTCCGTCGACACACCCTTCGTCTCACCAAACACACAACAGTACAACGACGGGTGCACCAGATCCAGCACCTGATTGTCCGACTCCGGATGCCAGTCCTTCTTCTCCTCATCCACGTCCTCCAGCACCGCCACCTCACGCACAAACTTGCGCTTCAGATCTTCCTTGATCATCACGTCGCTCATCCACGTCTCTTGCACCGGACCAGGCGACACAAACTCCGTCACTACCTCCACTTTCTCCAGCTTGTTGTTCTCGATCACTTTCTCCAGTGTCTTGGTCATACACTCGCGGATCGTGACCAGCTCGAGCATGATGTGGTCGACGTGGTGCCACAAGGCGTCGATGATCTGCGGGCGATGGTCGCCGTCGGGCAGATACGTCTTGAAGGTGTCTTTGGTCACTTCTCCGCGATGAACGGCGAGGATGAACTCAGTGGCTTTCTCCACGGCCTCCGCCGTGCCCAGCTCGAACTCATGCGGAACGCTCCACCCATCCAGTGGCATCTCGCGGAGCATTCTGTTGAACAGCACGAGCTCGAAGTACCACGTAATCTGGCCGTATGATTCCATCTTCTCGTTGCCAGTCGCGAAATCTTCGGGCGTCTCCTCGGCTAGTTGCTTGTCGTTCACGTCGACATCTTCGTCGAGCTCCTCCCACATATCATCGTGCCAGATGAGACTGTACGGGATCCTGGAGCACACCTTGTCTACGAACGCACGCTTCTCGTCGTCCGAGCCGTCCGTCGGGAACGAGTTGTAAAAGAATGGTACCGACTCGCCCAGCGACCATGGGGACCAGTCCCTCGTCGACGACTCGAACGTCTGCGCGATGAACTCGCGCTCGAACTCGTTAAACCACTTGTCTCGGATCGCGCCGTCGTCGCGGCGCCACTTGACCCACCACTCGCGCTTGTTGAGGATCGCGCCGATCCCCGCGCGGATGCGCAGCTCCAGCAGCGTGCGCACGGTGTAGCCGTCCTCCGGGTGGAAGATCCGCCCGCGGAACTGCAGCGACGACGAGGCCCACGTCGAGGCCGACGCAGCCGTCGGGGCCGGTGGCGGTGCGGCCGGCGGAGCGGTCTGTGGCGCGAGGGGCGCGTCCATGGCGTTCGGAGCTGTCGGGCTATGGTTCTTCGGAGCTGCTCGGAAAGAACTGGGGAGCCACAACCATTTGGGTTGAAGAAGGGCTATCTATCCATGGATATATCCATAGCGTATACTGTGCTTCCATAAATAACAGCGATGAATCCGCCACGAAGCGTCACTCATCGGATCTTCGATCAAGCATCTATGGACGCCGCCGACGCCGCGACGGCCGACGCGCTGTGGGCCGAGAGCGCGTGGCGCATGCATCAGGTGGGTACTGATTTGCGTTAGACTAGGCACCACGCGACGGCGGGATTGACACGTTCGTGTGTGGCAGCTCCACGCGGCGGCCCAGTGGCTGCGCGCGACGCCAGCCCCGGTCTCCGCGCTGCTCCGGGTCGTGCGCGCGATGGAGGCGCTGCGCGCGTTTGTGGACGCCACGTTGCTGCGACCGATGGGCACGGTCGGTCTGCCATCCTCGGAGCTGGAGCCCACGGCGCTTCGCGACGCTGCGCGCGTTGTCGCGGCCGTAAGCAACACGTTCGAGTGGCAGAGCCCGAGCCGCGAGACGTTTACGCGCGAACGCGCGGCACAGCGCCAGCAGGAGCTGGACGCCGTGAAATCGTATTTCCAAGGGCAGGAGCCAACGTGCAGGAAACTCTGCGGGGTTCTCACGGAGCTGCGCGAGCGCGAGCAGACTCGCGCGTTCCACCGCGCGCTGCTGCTGACCGTGAGGAACGCCGACTGCGGCGATACGCAGCCGGAACGGACGTACTCGAGCGACAATTTTGCGTACGGGAGTACGCCGTTCGACTCCTGGGCGCGCGTGTGTGGGAGCCAAGTGATACAGCGCGCCGCTAAGCAGTGGGATCCACGCCCTGAGCGGGCAGATACAGAGGAGGTGGCCGTAACGACGCCGATCGTCGTGGTCGGCTCGTCGAGTGGCTCGTTGGTATTCTCCACGGCGGCGCTGCTGAGCCACGGGTGCACGGGTATTGAGATTCTCCCGTTCCTCCACGGTATCGCTCAGGACCTGATGGAGACCTACAAGCCCGCGGACTGCGCATTTGTCCAAGCCGACGTGTTGGCCACGACGCTGCGCGGCACGCGCCTGGTCGTGCTCACGTCGCAATGCTGGGACGACAATCTCTACGAGCGTGTGTTGCTCAAACTCGAGAAGGAGCTGGACCCTGGCAGCCTCGTGGTGGACTATCGTGACGGGCTATCCAGATCCAAGAGCTTTGCACTAAGTGATCGCGTCGAGAACGTCCGCGTGTCCTGGAATCCAGCGCAGACATTTTTCATTTACGAGCGTGATGAGAACGAATAAAACAACGAAGGTGTGTGTGTCATTCAGCGCTTATAGCTGTCATAAAACCACCACCACTATCTAACAAACATGTCTTCTCTCTCGCTCGACTCGCGAGGTAGAGGACGGCGCGCTACCAATGGCGCGCCGCCGCTCTTCTTTGCTGTTGGCTGGCCAGCTCAGCAGATCACCCCCGAGGTCGTGCCACCGTTGCCGTTCGTCGCGCCCTTGTTCGACTTGAGCCAGCACGTGCCGCCGTAGTAGTTGGACCACGTAAACGCGCGGCAACCGGCGTGCTGCTGGCACACCGAGATGCACGCGCGCGCGTCCGCGCCGGGCGCACTGCCAATGTCGTTGCCGGCAAAGTCCACGCCAGGCTCGAGCCCGCCAAGGTTGCAAGTGCAGGCGACGCCCGACCGCCCGCCGCTATTGCCCGACGTGGAGCCCTTGCTGGACTTGAGCCAGCATGTGCCTCCGTTGTAGCCCGTCCACGTGAACGCACCGCAGCCGCCGAAGCGGTTACACGCCGAGAAGCAGTCCTCGGCGGAACCCGCAGCGACGTTGCCAATGTCATTCCCCGCGTAGTCGATGCCCTCCTCGATCGTGCAGGTCGAGCTGGTCGCGGAGCGCGCTGCCTCGGCGCCCTTGTTGCGCGGGAAGTTGCCGCGCTTCGCGTTCTTTTCGGTCGTGAAGAAGCCAAAGTACCGCTCCAGGTCCGGGTGCGCCGACGGGTCCTCGGCGCGGCGGTCGAACGCCTGGAACCAGTACTTGGGCTTGCCCTCGTAGCCGGCCGGGCTCCAGTTGACCACGGCGTTGTAGTAGTTGACCGACGCGTCCAGGCTCGGGACCACGTTGGGCGAGAGCGAGGACGGCGCGCCCGCGGTGGGGAACCCGGTCTCCGTAAGCAGGATCTTGTCCCGCGGGTACTTGCTGATCACGGCGTTCCACTGGTCGTCCAGAAGCTTGGTCGCGTGGTTGCCGTCGTAGCTGTTGTCGAAGAACGGGTAGATGTTGACGCCGAGGATGTCGAGGTTGTTGTTGAGCTGCTGCATGTCCCAGTCGTATTTCGAATCAATGAACTCGTTCGCGCGCTGCACGGTCGCGTACTTGACGCGCCACGCGTCCGCGCCGGCCTTGCTCTTGATCTCGTTGATCTTGGCCAGGATGTCACCGCTTCGCTGGTAAAAGTTCTGCAGATTCTCGCTGCCCACGGACACGACCTCGACCGTGTCCGAGTATTTCTTGATCGCGTTCACGGCGGCGTTGGTCTCGTCCACGCCCCAGGACTCAGAGGTGAGGTACACGCCCAGGAAGAGCTTGAGCCCGTACTTGGCCGCGATCGGCGCGACCTCGATGCCAAAGTGCATCGAGTAGTACGTGCGCACGTGCGTGAAGTGCTGGCTCAGCAGTCGGAAGTCGTCGTCGATGGCGTTCCGCACGGCGTTCACATCGGCGCTGCCTCCGTTCAGCGGGTACTGCCAGTTGTGGAACGGCGTGTAGCACGCGGCGACATTGCCCGGCGAGACGCCGCCGGCAAGTCGCCGCACAACACCGGCCTTGGTGGCAAACGGGAGCGTGGCGTTCTGGTTCGCGACGGGATCGCTCTGCGCGTGGACGGTTACGAGCGCGAGCGTGAGAAGCGGTGCGAGAAACGTGCGGAGTCCCATGGTCACGCTGGCAGGCTGCACACTGCGTATCGGGTTGAGCGCGGATTCGAGAATGGACACTCGGAACCACAGGAGTCAGAGGGCAAAGTAGTCAGAGGGCAAAGTTCAGAACGAGAGAGCACGAATCGCTGATGCGATCGAGCGGGGTCCTGGCTATTAACCAACCGGCAGCCATCACTCGCTGTTGAGTCCTGCAGCCACCAACCGTGCTCGCTGTCGCAAGAGCACTAACGCGGCGTCGCGCACGAAGCGACAACTCAGGTGGCTCGTCTCGTGGGTCATCCGGTGCACCCACTATCGACTGCAGCATTTTATACTCGATCTTCTCTTATGCTCTAATCCAGGGTATCCAAGCTGATTAAACCTCTATCAAAGCATTTTTGTCAGGATTTGGTGGGATCTGGGCTGGCTTGTTGCAGTGTGTGTGTCTCTGAGCATCTGACGGCTGACGCACGCCGGCTGGGGAACGTCACAGAACGTCTGTGGGAAGGAAGCGATCGACCGCACGCGTGATGAGGCTTCGCTGAGACTTGTACAGTCTCCCTGGCAGCGCCTGTTGGCCCGGGGTCGTGTGTCCTGTGCCAGGGAGTCTGGACGGCAAGAGGGAGGATGGAGCGCCTCAATTCTCCGCCACGCGTCCACCATTTCGTGGACGCCGCGTCTGTCCGCAATGCTCTGGACACTGAACACCGAGACCGGAGCTCGACGTGCAAGTGCCACAAACGGCCAGGAATAGTCAGTTCATCCGCCACAAGGAGCGGTGCGGTCGGCAGGCGATCCAATCGTGTATCCTCTCGCTGAGGGGGAGCGCGGCACGACCAATCGGCTCCTGCTGTTGACCTGATTTTGAGTTGTACACGGAATCCCACGACCTCGATCTCACCCACGTCAAGCTCCAGAGACACACTCAGACTTCCTCTCAAGAAACTTTTGCTTTTTTTTTTTTTTGCTTTTTTTGCTTTTTTCAGTGAGATCTATTGGAGTGCGATTAACGATTCCTATAGCCGAGGAGTCCCCCAGTTCCTCTCAAGAAACGACACACACTGATGGATTATAGGGCATACGACGCATCCTGTCTAAGCGGCTGTGGCACTGGACGGCCACGAATCCGTCCCGTCAGCGTCCCTAACAGCTAATCGCGCCGGACACGACGCCGTCCTTGGCGATCGCGTCGCCGCGCGCGGCCTTAAGCCAGCACGTGCCGCCGTTGTAGTTGGACCATGAGAAGGCGAGACAGCCCGCCTGCTTCTCGCAGAGCGCGAAGCACAAGCTCGCGTTGGACGCCACCGCGTTCGCGATGTCCTTGCCGGAGTAGTCCACGCCCGTGGTGAGATCGCGCGAGGCTGTGCACTTGCATGCAACGCCCGACCGCGCCAGCGAGTTGACCGTGGTCGTGCCCTTGCCCGACTTGAGCCAGCACGTGCCTCCGTTGTAGTTGGTCCACGAGAACGCGCCGCAGCCGGCGGTGCGGCTGCACGCCGCGAAGCAGGCCTCGGCTGTCGCGATCTGGGCGCTCGAGATGTCGTTGCCAACGTAGTCCACGCGCTCTTCGATCGTGCAGGTCGAGGGCGACGGCGTGACGTTCGTGGGCGCCGGCGTGGGCTTGTCGCCCGTCGGAGTGGGTGTGGGGCTCGGGCTCGCCCCCTTGAAGCGCGGGTAGCCGGGCTGCTTCTGCTGCTTGCCGACCGTGTAGAAGCCGAAGAACTGCTCGAGGTCGGGCTGCGACGACGGATCCTCCGGGCGGCGGTCGAACGCCTGGAACCAGTACTTCTGCTTGCCCTCGTAGCCCGCCGGGCTCCAGTTCACGAGCGCCTCGTAGTAGTTTACCGACGCCGGGAGGCTTGGGATGACCTTGGGCGACAGCGTCGACGGTTTGCCCGCCGTCGGGAACCCGGTCTCCGTGAGCACGAGCTTGTCGCGCGGGTACTTGCTCGCGGCGATGTTCCACAGCGTGTCCAGCAGCTTGGTCGGGTAGTTGCCGTCGTAGCCGTTGTCGAAGAACGGGTAGATGTTGACGCCGAGGATGTCGAGCGCGTTGCTGAGCTGCCACATCTGGCCGTCAAACTTGGAGTCAGCAAACTCGGTGATGCGCTGCACCGTGGCGTACTTGACGCGCCCTGCGGCCGTGCCGGCCTTGCTCTTGATCTCGTTCACCTTGTTGATGATCATGCTCGCGCTCTGGGTCGGCAGGTTCTCGTTGCCGACTGACACGACCTCAACCGTGTCTGAATACGATTGGATGGCTTTCACAGCCGCGTCGACCTCGGCGGCGCCCCAGGATTCGGACGTGAGGAACACGCCCAGGAAGAGCTTGACGCTGTACTTAGCCGCGATCGGCGCGATCTCGATGCCGTAGTACTGCGCGTAGTACGTGCGCACGTGTGTGAAGTGCTGGCTCATGATGCGGAAGTCGTCTTCGATCGCCAGGCGCAGCGCGGCCACGTCCGCGGCGGCACCGTTCAGCGGGTACTGCTTGTTGTGGAACGGGCTGTAGCACGCGGCGACGTTACCCGGCGAGCCGGCGTCGCCCAGTTGCCGGACGATGCCACGGTTCGTGAGGAAGGCGTCCGAGGCGCTGGCGTTGAAGGGCTGCTGCGCGCGCACACCGACGACTGCGACCGCAAGGAGCTGAAGGGCGCGCCAGAGAGCCATGACTGGGTTGATTCGAGGTGGAGTTTGCCCTTGGAGTGGAGGTGCGGAGCGCGCGGCAAATTGCGGAATGGTCAGAATGCCACGGCGCGCGATCGCTGTCCGCGACCGCGGTGACGGCCGCGATCACTGATGGCCGATCGGCCTCAGCCACCTCTCTCCCTCTCTACTGTACCTCTCCGCGAGGTGGATTCTTCTATTTGCTCGAAGGTGACAGCGCTCCCCATCATTTCTCTGACGCAAGGCTCTCTCTCCTTCTCTCTCCTGCCTGGTTCGGATGCAGACGTTCCATGCCGCTTGCATCCGCGGCGTTCCCGTTCGGAGAAATCCCAGATAACTATGGTCAGACGTCGCGTCAAACCACGGTGGATTTCCGGCGACCGTAGGGCTGACGGTGGGGAGCGTACAGTGAATGGATCGGGCAAGTCGGAGCCATCGGTGGGTCACTCGACTGCAGCCAGCAGTCTCATGTACTCTGTCTACAGTAGTAAGATCGCACACGCGACAGTGGGATGGGTTCACCTGCAAACCGTCTGACGTCAGATCTCGCGTATCAGGATGGGAACCCGAGGTCAAGACAACTTGGCGTGAGTTTGGACACCCGTACAAATCTCCGTCACGCGGCCTGCGAGGGCGCTCTGGATTACTGGATTTGGATGCGGGAGCAACTCGCCCTCGGCGCCGCATTCGGCACGGTGGACCTCGCAGTGGAAAATCAGGATAAGCCCCCGCCTCTGATTCGAAGAACTGCCGTGAATCCTGCGGGTTCAATTCCTGCTTGTCCTCTCTGTCACAGACATGGTCATCGCCGCACGACGCTCTTTTTGCCGCGACGGTCGTGCGCGTTTGTTGTTGGGCTGATTTCGTGATTTCGTGATTTCGTGATTCCGCGCGTCCTCAAACTTTGAGTGAGAGAGCCCGCGACGTTCTCCGCACATGCGCGGCGAGCGGAGTGGAGCACACCGGCGCGTGATATCGAAGCCGCACGAGGACTCAGTCGGATGCGGCAATCTCCGCTCAGGAATCCTCTCGTGTGATTCATGCGGAATTCATCCCTCCCGGGCGGGTTGCTTTGGGTTCCTCGGCTTGTTCTCCTGCGCCAACGGAACTCACGCGAAAGCCCGCCCGTCGACGAGGCCTGCGCGTCTGCAGCCTTGTAAGATCGCGTTGTGCCCGCCTCGACCTTGGCATGCGAGCTGCGGTCGCCTGGACAGTCCGCAGCATCGGAACGCGTCGGGTCGACACCCCCAGACCCCTTGAGCAAGTCGCGCGCACGGTCTCATCTCACAAGCTGCACACCAATCGATCTCCTGTGCGGTGGAGGATACTGTAGGACCGGGTGACGCCTGCGGGCACGCCAGGATGCGTTACATTCCAGTGGCAGACCGCGGGGATGGGATCTCTCACACGCACTCGGCAAAGATCGCCGGTGAACATGCCGCGAAAGTTCCCCCATCAACGACGGAGCTCCTCGGCTCCAGCCATGCCACTACCGTCATCTGATCTATTGTCCCTCCGGCTCTGGTATTCAGAAATCATATCTCAGTACATATGCGCAATTTCTTCCTCAGCCTGTTCCCCATCTGAGTCCACGTTGCAGCTCGGAGAAGGAAGACGAACGCGCGGCCGAATGCAGGCCGCCGACGACGCCGCGAGCGACTTGCTCTTCCTGAGCCTCAACCAGGAGGCCTCGTGCGTGCCGCGCTCGCCGGAGAAAAGGACGCCGAGAACGCGCGCTAATTTCGTGTTGTTTTATGCCCAACAGATGCATCAGCGTGGGCACGAAGCGCGGCTTCGCCGTGTTCAACTGCGAGCCCTTCGGTAAGGTCTTCCAGGAGGACATTGGCGGCATCGGCATCGCCGAGATGCTCTACTGCACGAGCCTCGTCGCGCTTGTCGGCGCCGGCGAGCAGGTGCGCCAGTATGCGATCGTAGTGGAGCATCGCCACGGGGAAATGCTCACGCGCCTCGGTCTGTGTTTTCTCTTCCTATGTAGCCCGCGTTCTCGCCGCGCAGGCTGCGCATGTGGAACACCAAGACGAACGCGGCGATCTGCGACCTCAACTTCGTCACGGCCGTGCTCGCGGTGCGCATGAACCGCCAGCGGCTCGTCGCCGTGCTCGAGCGCAAGATCTACATTTTCGATATCAACTCGATGAAGATCCTCGAGACGCTCGACACGTCGCCTAACCCGAAGGCGCTGTGCGTGCTGTCGCCGCACGACAACGGCCACTTGGCGTTCCCGTCGGGCGCGGCGCCGGGCGAGATCGTGCTCTACGACGCGAACAACCTCAGCGTGCTCAACGCGTTCCAGGCGCACCGTACCGCGCCCGTCGCGATGGCGTTCAACTCGCAGGGCACGCTGCTCGCGACGGCCTCTGAGGCGGTGCGTTGGCGCTGACTTCATCTCGATTGGCAGGAGAACTAACGGTCGTCCTGTGACTGCTAAAGGGTACGCTGATCCGCGTGTTCGGCGTGCCCGGTGGCAAGAAAAAGGCTTCGTTTCGAAGAGGGTCGCGCGCCGCGCGGATCTACTGCCTCGCGTTCAACGAAAGCTCGACCATCCTGTGCGCGTCAAGCGACACAGGCACGATCCACTTTTTCTCGCTCACCGGCTCCGAGACCTCGGCGACGGGCAGCTTTGGACACTTTACACCGCTGGCGTCCACGCTGTCGATGGCGACGGCCTCGCTAAGCAATCTGGCGACAAGTAGTGGTGTTGCGATGGGAGGAGGCAGCTCTAGCTCAGAGCCTCCTAGCGGTGCACCACCAGCAAGCCCCCTTGTGGTGTTGAAGCAACCTACTGGCGCGCTCCCGCCTCGAGCAGCCCGCAGTGCAAGCGGTGCCCACTTGGACGACGTGGCCGGCGCGATGTCAGCTTACTTACCTAGCTCAATGCAGGGTATCGCGGAGGGCACACGAGATTTTGCATATGTGAGTGAGGTGCTCGCCATAGGTGGTGATATCTTCGGTGGTACCATGGCTGACGATTTTGATCTCGTGTATTAACTGAATGTTATTCAGGCGCGCCTGCGAACGAGCGGTGTTCCGAACCTGTGTGCTGTCCACGGACCGAAAGACCCCAGCAACCCAGTTGCACAGCTGTACGTCGCGACCACCGACGGCTTCTTTTACGAATACTCCCTAAACCTGAACGCTGGTGGAGAGTGCAAGTTGGAGCGAGTACGTAGCTTGACCCCTAGTCAGCCTCATCCTTGGTGTGATCAATGGAATGACTTTTTTGTCCTCCGTATTGTGTGCAGGAGAACGTGCTTCGTGACTCGGCCTCGGAGGAGATTCAAGCAATCTATCTCACCTAGTACCAGTCGTCGCGTTCCACAGATGCGCCATGGTCACGACCATCGAGTCCAATAGAGAAATTAAGCAAAAAATGATGAGGTGACGAGGTTTTGACGGATTTAGCGATCGGTTACGCCGCAGACGTAGCCCCGAAACGGATCCCTTTGGCACTGATTTTGCAGTATTTTGTTCCTAATAGATTGGAAGTCAATCGTGGCAAGCGTCAGGGGGTCGCAAGCTTATTCCCTGCCATCTCACGCGCGGAAGACATGGTGGATGAGCAAGATGACGAGGTGGCAGCGTCACTCGCTCGGCTTCGGATGTTCTTGGCTCCTCACAAACCCTCAAGTAGCTCGAGCAGCCACGACCGCCAACATTGTGACAGCTTCGCGAGAAGCGACGAAACCCATGATATAACCCAGACCGGCGCCGAGGTGAACGATGGAGGCGACGGCAATGAGGACCTCTCTAGCGATCTATCCACTCTTGCCGAGCAATTCTCATGCGCAGGTCATGGAGACAATCTGAATCAAGAAGACGAAACGTGTCAACAACCGGAATCGTTGGTTTCTGACTCAGCACGAAGTGACATTCCCATGACACCCACGAACGACGAATGCGAAGCCCCACATCCTCAGGTTCCAGTGTCTGCTGCTGTCGCGACCGTCAGCCCCATCAGCCCGCTCAGTAAAGAGTATACTCGTGTCAAGTATTTGCTTCAGTGTTCGCTGCCTGGCTTCCACGTTCACGACGATATGGTGATGTGGGATATGAGAAACCCTGTGCTGGCAACTGAATACGATGCGCACATGAGCGGACTGCTCGAGTTGGATTCGTGGGTCGAAGTAGACAAACTCAGCGCCGCGATGGGCGATTCGCGCGCGAGAGGTTGTACTTCAACCGCCAGTGACAAGACGTTCACGACCGGAAGTATCGCGGGCGATATGGGAGCCTCTAAGAAAGGTCGAAAGCAGCTCGTGCTGTGTAAGATCGCCGTCGGCCGGTCACTTACGATCGAGGGTGATAAAGATGCATCAACGATACCGCTCCCACCTGGATACCACAGCTACTACTTACACAGAAACAGTGGTGCCTGCGAGAACATCCTCGAAGGCTCCCAGCCTGAGAGGTATCGCCACGAATATATCCTCAACGACGCGCTTCAGATTCTCCCGCAGTATCTGGTGCGGTTCTCGTACAGTTCTGTGGAAGCCAAGGCACAGCACCCTTGTGCGTTGTGCGAGAAGCACGTCGCGTCTCTTGTCTGCAAGGCATGCGATGCTGAACTGTGCTCAGATTGCGACAACGAAGTCCACTCGGCAAACAAGCTGGTGGAACGCCACAAACGAGCGCCACTTCGGGAACAAGGAGCTGCCCACAAGTCGCGGCGCCGAACTTCGGTGGAAACCAACCCAGCGGTCACAAATGTCCATATCGTTGAAGAAGAGGTCAATGCCATCGTGAGCAAGCAAGTCGAGGACAGCATGAACGACTTCCAAGCGACCTGCTCGTTCCACGAAGGGAAGAAGATCGAATTTTACTGCCCGATTTGTGCGACACCCGTGTGCGTGAACTGCAAAATGGTGGGTGACCACTCCATCGGCGAAAAGGGAGCGCATCGCCTGTTGCCGATCGCCGACGCGTACGAACAAAGTCTTCGCGAGTCGTTTAAGAGTGATCCACTCGTGGATTCGCGTCGGGTGGTGATTGAGAATAAGCTGTCACTCATCTCGCAGTGGGAAAAGGACATCGAGCTCAACCGCGAGCAGGTCGAAGCAGCGATTAAGCAACAATACGAACAGGCACTGGCAAAGCTAGATGACGAAGTGAAAAAGAAAACCAGTGTGCTCAAGGGCGAGTCGCTCGAGTTTGCACGCCAGTTGCAGCAGATCGAGTGGCTCGAGGATTGCCTCGATGAACGTCGCTCTGCGTGCTCAGTCGTCGAATTCATGTCAACGTGGACCCAGCATAAGCTGCTACGGGCGGAGCAGCGCGATTTCCCGATCTCACCACACTTATCTGTTGGCGGGGATCAAGTGAAGGCCGACCTCCAGCTGCTCGGCCACCTCCAAGTCGTTTCAGGAGACCATGGGCTCCCTCGGCTCTCGTTCAGCGGGAGCGACTTCGGCGACACGAGCCTCCAGGACGACCGCTGTGGCCCCCTGTCTCCTCGCAGCTCCATTGGAGCAGTGGCATCCCCTCCGTCCTCGGTGCGACGCCCATCCGACAATGACATCCGCCGGAAGCTGCTCAGCATGCGATCCGTCGAGAAGCGGTCACAAGAGAACCCCGCATTGACCACGTCGCCGAGCAAGGCGCTTGCGGGCATGAGCACGCTGTCACCGGAAGGCAGGAAGATGATGGAGGAGATCCGCAACGACCTGTTCGCGCGACGCACCGTACGGTCCAACTCCGACTCGCTGTCGCCCTCACTTGGGTCGCCCATTGCTGCGACCTCGCCGGCACGAATGTTCTCGATCCAACCCGTCCGCGGGCTCTACGCCAACAGCACGGTCGCCGCCGGGTCGCCCACGTTGAAACCGACCACCGCTGCCTGGACGGCACTGCTCCGCCAGGAGTTCGCGGCGTCGAAGGAGAGCGGCGTGGCGCCACGGATCTCGCCCGAGGCCTCCGAGTGATGCTAGGATGGCTACATTTGCTGCTCACTATAAAGTGGTCCACCTTAAGCAAGTTCTACTTTATTTCTGTTATGGACAATCATTGTCTCCTGAATTACATTTCGCGAGGTGAGATGTGGATGGACCAACACCACGGTCTCTCCTGGAGAAACCCGACGACACGATGGCGCGACATCGCGGCGAAGCGCCCAGCGGACGCTCCAGCGGCCAGCGCGGCCGCGGCAGACGAGGCGACGCCACGCACCCACAGCCGGCGCCACGCGACGGCAGTGCCAGCTCCAGACGCGCGGTGCCGTCGCCCCGCGGCCGCGGCAGGCGCCGGAATGTGAACCCATCACGCGCGTCCAGCAATGGCGGCCAGCGCGTCCCCGGCTGGATGCACCTGCTGCCAGAGGACCTGACCGTGCAGTCGCTGCTGCCGTTTCTCGCGTGGCACGACACGAGCGCGCTCGGCTGCGTGAACAGAGCGCTGGGCCGCATCGTGCGGCGTGGCCGAGACCGCCACGCGCAGTGGGAGACGTACGAGTTCCGCGGCGTCAGCGCGCGCGAGTGTCTCGGTGTCATGGCAGCGCGGCTCGGCCGTGCCACCACCGGTGGCGCGCTGCTACGGTTCGCGCCGACGCTGGCAATGGCGACGCTGGCGTTTGCGAACGTGCAGGACGGGCGGGACGCGCAGTCTACGTGGAGCGAGCTCGTGGACGTGGTCGTCGCACGGGACGTGCTGCCCGTGGGCTGTGTGCTCGTCGGGACGCTCGACGGTCGGCTCGTTGGTGACAGCGGTGCGCCCGTTCAGCGTGGTGAGGGAGACGCCGCCGTTACGCTGACGCTCTCCGTCGCGCACTTGGGGGGGACCGTCGTAGACACTGCAGCCTTCGATCGCAAGGCACTGCGGTGGTCGGCGAGCGGGCTCACGGAAGAACTCGAGTGCCCATTTTCCCAACAAGATGGACACAGAAACTTCGAAGCAACACGAGATTCGTACGAGGAGACGTCGCTGCTGGTCTTGAGCACCGGCGCCAAGTCGGCGCAAGTTCTGCTGTCGCTCACGTCGCGATGGTTCCCAGGCGCGTCGGTCGGAGGCGGCGTGCTCGCTCGCGCTGACCATGCACCTTCTCTTATGACGTTCTGTCGATCCAGAGACGTGCCGCGTCGGTCCAAGGTGCTCGCGCAGCGGAAAATGAAGGCGACGACGCAGGCCCCAGCTGGTGTGCTATCGTGTCCGTCGACACTGCTCATTCGTCTGCGCGGCAAGGTGTTCATCCGACCGCTCGAATTGTGTATGGATCGCCTGCTGACGCCGATCCTCAAGAATGAAGCACTCACGGCAATGGAAGACGCGGAGCTGGTGCGTCAAGATATCCGTTTGTATGGTGCCGTCTCCGTGCTCGATGAAAGACTCGGCGACGCCGATACGCATCACCTTGGCGCGATTATCAATCACTATATGCAGCACGATCGCGCTCCCGGCGGGATTGTCAACTTCTACACTTCGTCAACAGGCGATGCGCTCCGCAGAACGATTCTCCCAGTGCCGCACGGAGACGGCGCGGACTTTTGTAACCCCCCGAGAGCGCAAGAAGATCCCATTCGCTCCATCGCTCTGTACGTGGATCGACGCGGCATGCTCACCGTTGGTGAGCACTGGGAACCTGGCGAGTATGGTGTGGTGACCGTGCGTCGAAATATCGAAGAACTCGTTGTAGCTATCGAAGAGCAGGTGAGCGCGCAGCTTCTGGACTTACATCGAGCTTCTACCTCGACCCTCGCTTCAATTGTGTCTTGTTCGACCGAGATCGACGACGGCTCGAGCTCGCGCATTCTTGACACGATTCGGTGCTCACTTGGTGGAGTATCCACTCACGAACTTGTGGTGGATGGTGAAATCGGACCGATCAACATGCCGGGCGTTACAAACAACTCGCCGTTCCAGATTCAGCGAGGAACTATCAGCGGATTCATGTTTTGCCACTCCAGTTGAATTGAGTTGTGTTCTAGACACACTCAACCCTTGGTATCTTGGATATGGTGGTGAGTCTGGGCTGGTTCGCGATCAATCCGAACCCTGTTCGCTCTCGAGCGCACGAACGAGTTTGTGAAGACGACGGTCCCATCAATCACGACAAGATCGCTCTCGGCGAAGTGCAGTTGTCGCCAACAGAACCGAAGCATGTACGCGAACGACATCGCTAAGGTGCTGAAGAACTGCGGCAGCACTCGGAATATCACAGGCTGCCCCATGACAACGCCACTCCAGATGACGCGGTCAACAGTGCGCACTGGTGTCTGCGAGAAGATCATCATATACACTAAGGCACACCCTACGCTCAGACTGCACAAGTATATGACGCTCGGCAGGTGGCGAAACACTCGAAACGAAGTCTTCACGAGTGGCGTGATAGCGTCCTGGAGCAGCACCCACATGGCCCACTGCCACGACTGAGAACCAAGTAGAACCACACCCCATCTCCATTCGAAGAGGTCGCACGCGCACACGTGGAGAACGGTGAGCTGTGTCGCAAGGAAGATGAAGTCGAAGGACGTGCATATGACTCGAAAGAGCTGTCGCTGGCAGAAACACGTGGAGATAGTGGAGTTGGCCACGGTGAGTGCAAACGCTGTGCACATTATTGCGAGCTGATATGGGCTCGTCGCTCCATTGCTGACGATCGTCATGATGGTGGTCGTGATTGTGAAAAGAGCAGCGAGGCACGTGAGTACGTGCCACAGCCAAACAATCTGAGGATGGGCGCTGATGATAGAGAATGCTGTTGGCGTGAGGGTGCAGCGAGCGTCGATTTTCTTCTGGATTGGAATGAATCGCATCTGCTGGATATGCGCTCTTGTCCCGTCGTCCACTTTGTTCTGCGTGTCGAGCAGAGGACGCGTCTGGTCGTGTCGAACTAGTCGAAGTCGGCAGCGATAGATCACACAATCAAGATCGGTGGAGCGATATCGGGCTTGAAATAAAGCCCGGCGACGGTACACGTTCCGGAGCATGAGCGCTGCAACCGCTCCAAAGCCGTCGGTCACCGCGGCCCTGGCTGGGAGGGCGTTCACGCCGTATTGCAACACTTGGAAGTCGCGAAGCCCATCGATGGAATTGCTATTGACGCCGACAACGATGAAAATGCTAGTGAATATGCAAATTACGCTGAACACCACAATCGGTCGGATCCCTACGAGCACTGCGTCGTTGCAGGTATTCGGCCAGCTTCCTAGCCAAAACGAGACAGCGATGGTTGCGCGAAGGTCGCCGAGCATGAACCCCAAGACAGTGAAGACGATCCAGAGGATCAAGGACTGGAACCACATGTCGAAGCAGCCAAAAAGTAGCTTCAAGATGTCGTAGCGCAACTGACCGAGCGAGAGAAAGTTACCTGGCAGGCCCACGACCGCGCCGAACACGGCAATATAACCGCCTGCCGTCGCAGAGGTAAGTAACGAGGCCAGGTAGCTGGTTGTAGTCGCCATGTACGCCAGCATCAGCAGCCCTGGGTGCCGGCGGACGATCCGATAGGCTCTGTTCATCGTCGCGGAATAGAATTCTGATTGTACGGTACGCGCGAGGTCGAGTGTCGGCAGTGGATGTGATGGTTCGAGGTCGTACAGCCACACCGTCGTCGCGAGGGTCGGCTGGGGACCCCGCGCTTGGACTGGTGGTATCGGTTCATGGCTGGGTGGCTGAGGCCAGCCCATTGTCATGGATGTGTTGGAGAGTTGGTCCGACGCACCACCGGGAAGAACGGTCGGGTCGACTGGGTGTCCCCGTGACACCATCCCGAAATAGGGCGATACTAGTCCCTCATGTGTGCCACGCAAGTTGTCTCGTGGTGTGCGTTGGCGCTCATGTGACTTCAGGGTTGCGCTTACACTTGCTCGGAGTGGGAAACAGCTCCGTTCACCCCATTGCAGAAACTTGCAGGCGCTCATTTTCTCGCTGGTGGCACATCCACATCCACAAAATGATGACGTCCGCATGAGAGGATCGAGAGAAGCGCATACCGCTCCGGACTCAACGCTCGTCCGCCCGTCCGCACGAGCAGACCGACAGAATCTACGCATCCACACGGGCAGCCGTAGCGCCCTCAGGGCGTTGCAGGAGCGCTGCCAGTCGAGTCATCCCCCCCCCCCCCCCCCCATTCCACCTAAAAGATGGCTACCATTCCTTCAAGTCTGCTCATTTACAAACCCCACCTCGATATGTCCACAAAATTACATTCCGAACGCAATGGTGTTCATACTGGGCTGGAATCCGCCGTGGATGATGAAGGCCCGGCGGTCGCCGGGCGCGCGCGCCTTCCGCCCCGCGCGAGCGAGTTGGTGAACGCGACAGCGCCGTCGACGACCACGAGGTCCGCGGCGCTCGCGCTGCGGCTCTGGCGCCAGCCGTAGCGCAGCATCATCGCGAACACGACCGAGAGCGCGCTGTAGAACTGCGGCAGCACGCGGAAGACCACGTCGCGCCCGAGCACGGCGCCGCGCCAGAGCTCGCGGTCCACGGTGCGCGCGCGCGCGAAGACCATCATGTACACCAGCAGCGCCGCGGCGCCGACGCCGCACGCGTAGATGAAGAGCGGCAGCCGGCGCGGCACGCGCAGCCGCGTCTTGACCGGCGGCGTGAGCGCGTCGAGCAGCAGCACCCAGTGGAGCCACTGCCAGGAGAGCAGCGCGAGCAGCACGGCGCTGGCGCGCCACTCGAAGAGGTCGCACGCGCACAGGTGGAGCGACGCGAGCTGCGCCGCGAGGAAGAGGTAGTCGAAGGACGCGCACATGACACGAAGCAAGCGGCGGTGGAGCAGCACCACGCACGCGGCGCTGTTCGCGGCCGTGAGCGCGTTTGCTGTCGCGAGCAGCGCGTAGTGGTGGACCACGACCAGCTCGCCGAAGACCATCGCGACCATGCTGACGAGTGTGAGCCCGACGGCGAGCGTGGTGGTCGTGCGCCACACGGCGCTGCACAGCGTCGGTCGCGACGTGAGGAACGAGAAGGCGCCGCGCAGGATCGTGTCGCGCGCGTCGACTTTGTCGAGCTCCTTGACGAACCGCAAGGGCTGGAGATGCTGCAGCCGGCCTGTCTCGGCGACCGAAGGCTCGGAGGCGGTGGCTGCTTGGACGGGTCTTGTAGGCGTCAGCTTTTTCGGAGAGCGGACGGTGGTGCGACGAACCAGGCGCAGGTGGCAGCGGTAGATGACGCAGTCGAGGTCCCGAGAGCGATGTGTCTTCTGGAACACGAGACGCCGGCGGTAGACGTTCCGCAGCATCATGGCGATCACTGTCCAGAAGCCATCCGTCACAACAGCCCGCGCCGGGAGCTCGCTGTCGCCGTAGCGGAACACGGTGAAGTTGTGGAGCCCATCGATGGTGTTGCAGTTGACGCTGAAGACGACGAACAGGCTGATGAAGACGCAGAACACGTTGAAGATTACGATCGGTCGAATGGTCACGAGGACGGCGTCGTGGCAAGTGTTGGGCCAGCTACCGAGCCAGTACGAGATCACGATGACGGCGCGAAGGTCGTGAAGCATCGCTGCCAGGATCACAAACACGAAGAGCCACATAATGGACGCAACCCACACGTCGAAGGACCCCACGAGAAGTCTCAGGATATCGTATCGCAGCTGGCTGAGCACGAGGAAGATGCCCGGTATGCCAACAATCACGCCCAGCAGCGCGACGTATCCACCCACGGACGCTGGAACGATCAAGCACACGAAGTAGCTCAGTGTGGTCACCACGTAGGCCAGCATGAGCATCAATGGACGTCGCCTGATCGCTCGGGAAACTCGCGTCATCGTCGCGGAGAAGAATTCGGACTGCAGCGACCGCGCCAGATCGACTGTTGGGAGAGGGTGTGAAGGTTCGAGATCGTATATCCACGCGTTGTCGCTCTCCGCGTCCTTCGCGTATTCTGGCGCAAATGGGAGGACCACCGCCATGGTGACTGGCCGCGGACCGACCCTTATCGGGCCCATGGCTTCGGCTGACGTCAGGAACGTTGTGTGACACCGGAGTCTCTGTCAGTGTCGTGATGAAGAAAGAGAAGTAGCGCAAAAGCTGAAGATGTGGCGGCCCGTGAGAACCATGCTATAAACGGCATCCCGTGTGCGAACGGTCTTCCATCACATTACTACCACACTGCTCACGTACGTACGTGACAGTACTGGATGATGGCGTCAGCGATGCTGTGCACTTGGAGCATTTGCGACGGTGGATGAGCAAATTTCAAGACGAGTTGGCTACACTCAGCAGCCACTTCCAAAGTCTCAGGTCGCACGTTACGCTGGTCGCTCCGACAAATCAGCAGGACTCGTTAGTCTCAAGTCTGCGACTTTAGGCGCCCTGCCTGTCAACGATCGTCGGTCCAGAGGTCGAGGATCGTCGGGACTTCGTGATCGTCTCACAAACACGACAGGTCCGTCCAGCACCACCAGCTCTGTCTCGGTCGCGAACCACAGTCGCCACATGATCCGGATCGCCCACGTAACGATGGTGGTAGCGCAGCTCACGTACGCCGAGAAACTGCGAAACTCAACTGGGTGGCTCAAGAAGTGGAATCGAAAAAATACGCGATCGTGGACGACTGTAGGCGGAAGTACGAGAATCAAAATGCCAACGCAAACGTTGATGATGGTGACGATGCCGGTACCGATGTATGCGGCGAACCTCGACGTCACGCCGAGACGTTCTCGCGCGGGCGGTGGCACCGCGTCCCAACACAGCATCCACGCGCTCCAGATCCATACAGACAGAAGTGAGACGGCAATTTCCGCCTTCCAGCCGCACAAGTCAGCCGCTGCGACGTGGATATATGTCACCTGGAACGCGACGAAGATGAAGTCAAACGATGTCATAACCGCGCGCAGCAGCTGACGTTGCGCTGTTGAAAGGCACACAGCAACAAGTATCGTTGACACGAGAGTTGTGAGGACGGTAACCTCCAGGAGTGGTAGCTTGTCGGTTTGTTCTGGTGCCACCAGACTGGCAATAATCACGGCGTTCGGAACGAAGAAGCAGAGCCCGCCCAGAGCATGGAATATGCATCTGCCGAGTCGTGCTTGCCGTGTGGTTGCTTGCGGATTGATTTTCCAGATCCAGCCCGCTCGGATGAGTGTGTTTCGCGCATCGACTGGGTCAAGAAAGGGAGAGAAGACCAGGTGAGTTGTGGAGCTTGAGACTGATGCTGATGCCGCGCATTTCTCTTTGTTTTCAGCTAACGCGGGGTCGGTATGCGCAGGGAACGGACGCAGTTGAAGTCGGCATCGAAACGTGACACACTGAATCGTGCTAATCTCCCCATTCGACGCGGTGCGCATCCGTCTTATAGCATACCGGTACCGACGGTAGAGGTTGCGCAGGATGAGAATAATCAGCGAGGAGATCCCATCACGCACAAGAGGCACTGCGGGCAATGTGTGGCCATTAACGCTGAGCACATCGAACGCAGCGATCTGATCAGCGAATCCGGTGCTCAGAGTCGCAGCCAGGGCAATGTAGCCGGCTATCGAAATCGCGGTAGCAATCCACACTTCTCGGAAGGCGAACAAATTGGCATCGACGAACACGTTCGTAAAGAATGATAACCACGCGATGACCATGACCAGGCTGCGTGTATCTCGAAAAATGAGCCCGGCAAGCACGGAGACGACGGTGGATGTGACGGAGAAGAACCAGACATCGTACGTTTTGAAGAGTACCACCACCAGATGATAGCGAAATGTGCTGATGCTGAAGATGATCGTCGGTAGACCCAGCACGGCGCCAATTGTCGCGAGCACGCGTCCGAGTGGAGCTGCTACAAAAAATACTGCGATGACTATGACGAGGTATGCGATATACCCGAAGAAGAATGGAACTTGGAAGGCCGTTATGAAGATAATCAGCTCATAGAGCGGGCGGAATTTGCGAAGCCGAGCTTTCACCGAGATTGCGAGGTCGACTTCTGGAAGCTCCAAGAGCGGGACGAGCTCAAACTGCCATGACGCGTACTCATCCTCACGAGTTTGTGCATCGCTGTTGTCCGCATTGGAACCATTTACATCCATTTTGTTGGGTGATTGACGACTCAGCGAGGCGTATGTCTGATTGACTGTCGGAACAGGCGCCTCGGGCAAGACACGTCTGGGCTGTCGCCGAGCCTGAAATAGTCCGCTATCAAATCGAGCGGTTTATCATTGGTTGACGACGAGCTGTTTCGGTTGCTGTCACTCGACTTGCTAGGTAAGGAATCGCGATCCTGTGACTCAAGTTCTTACAGACTCACTGAGAACAAGCTGGCTTTAAGTGCAGTGAGATTTGATGGCAGATAGCAGGACAACGATTTTGTGTTCGACACTGATGACCTTCTGGAATCGGCGGGCAAGACGATTGCTCAAGAGAATCGTTACTATATCCTCGACGCGCGGTCACCTGAGTTTGTCTGGATAACTGTGGGTAGAGGCTGGACGAGAAGCTTGGACTGCATTGAGCAAAGGAAGGCGCGTTCAGCTCTTCATGCGACTCTCACCAACGTACTGCTTGCAAGAAGCATTTGCGTGGAGGAAGGGATAGTATGTTGGTGTGAAGTCCATCAAGCTCATCTACCGTGAACTCGCAGCTATGTCATCATGATCGTTCGAGATCTCGATCATCCATCTTCATGTATCGACGGCACGGAGACTTTCTCCAGAGATGCCCAATCCAGTCTAGCATTCTGCTTGCTCCGAAAGATCGCCCAGCGCCACGGGTCTTAAATCCGCGATTTTCGGTGCTCGACCTCTCAGGGATGGAAAGATCAATAGCTTTGGGCGATAAAAGAGCCGTGGCCGTCTCTCGAACGCAACAGGTCCGTCCAGGACGACCAGTTCAGTCTCCGTTGCGAAGCACCAAAGGATCCGGATTGCCAACGTGTCGATTGTACTCGCGTAACTCACGTAGGCTGCCAAACCCCGGAACTCGGCTGTTTGGTTGAAGAACTGGAACTGAAAGAAGACGCGATCGTTTCTGGCAGTGGGCGGGAGGACGAGGACAGTATGCGCGCGCACGTATTGATCAACATGATGAGCCCTGTGCCAACACACGCAGCGAACCTGGAAGTGACACCAAGGCGTAGCCTTGCTGGCGGCGGAACAGCGTCCCAGCATAACATCCACGCACTCCAGATCTAGGTTGAGACGAGAGACACCACGATTTGAATCGGCCGCAGCGATACGGATGTACGCCCCCAGGAACGCGAAAAAGATGAAGTCGACGGTCGTCATCACGGCTCGAAGGAGCTTTCGCTGAGCTGTCGAGAGGCAGATAGCGACGAGTGCTATCGAGACAGCAGTTGTACTGATAATGGCCTCGAAGAGCGGGAAGCTCTCGGCTCTCTGGGGTGCACGAAGAGTGCCAACGATAACGGCGTTCGGCGTAAGGAAACAAATCCCGCCCAACAAGTGGAAGACTTGTCGGCCCCATCGTGCTTGCCAGTGAGTTGAGTGGGGATCAAGTTTCCAGAGCCAAGCGGCTGGAAGAACGGTCTTACGTGCGTCGATGACTTCAAGGCAAGGAAGATACTGGAGGCGTGCTTTGGATTTTGTCTCCTGAAATGTCGACCCAGGCAATTCGATCGTGTTGTCGGGGGGACAACTCAAAGGTCAACACGACAACGGTCGAAGCTGAAGTCGACACCGGAATTTGACGCATCGAATCATCAAGGACGAAGAATTTGTAGCTATTCGCATGGGCCACAGAGCATACCGATTTCGGCGATACAGATTGCGCACGATGAGGATAATGAGCGAGACGGTACCGTTGCGAGCCAGGAGAACCGCGGGCAGCGAGTGGCCATTCGTGCTGAAGATGTCAAACATGTGGAGTCTGTCAATGAAGCCGGTACTCAATGTGACACCCAAGACGATGTAACCTGTCGTTGATATGGCCGTGGTGATCCACACTTGTCGAAATGCAAACATGTTGGCGTCCACAAACACATAATGAAGTACGAGCACCATGCGAGGAGCATGATAAGGCTGCGCGCATCTCGTAGAACAAGCCCAGCGAGTACCGACACGAGTGTTGACGTGACCGTGAAGAACCAGACGTCGTACGTTTTGAGTAGAACCACGACCAAGTCGAAGCGCAGGATGCTGAGCCCGAAAAATATAGTCGGAAGGCCCAACATCCACCCTATCACTGCGAGTACACGCCCGATTGGGGCCGCCACGAAAAAGAAAGCTATGACGATCCCGAGGTATGCGATGTAGCGGAAGTAGAAGGGAACTTGGAAGGCGGTGATGACCACTATCAATCGGTGGAGTGGTCGAATCCTGTGCAGCCGAGATTTTACTGATACAGCAAGGTCTACTTCTGGGAGCGTTAGCAGCGGTACGAGCTCAAACTGCCATAACTTACCGATGTGTGTACAACACGGTGCATCACGGTTGCTTGATGCGATACGGATCGCTTGTTGACGATCGATCTGTTGTGTGTCAAAACTTCGGTGCGGGAACGTCTGTTCTACCACCGACGTCGAAAATAGTCGTTTATCAAAGATGCCCTCGAACAGCACGTATCGACAGGGAAGGGACACGCATCGGCTTTCGTCATGGCTTTCATCTCTTGATTCATCACAGTCTCACGGGGATAACCGCAGTAGAATCCACAGCCGGCACTGCGCCGACTTGCGTGCGCTTCCGTGTTTGCTGTCGTGCTTCTCGGCTACGCACGGGCTTCTCGAAGAAGACAGGGCCATCCAAAACAACCAACTCCGCTTCCGTCGCGCGCCACAACCGCCACATGATCCGTATCGCCCACGAGACTATCGTCGCCGCGCAGCTCAGATACAACGTGAGAACGAAAAGCTCGACTCGAAACCCAAAGACCTCCGCCTGAAAGAAAGCGCGGTCGTTGATCGCGCCAGGTGGGAGGACGACGACCAGAACGCACGCACACACGTTGATGACGACAACAAGTCCCGTACCGATGTACGCAGCGAAGCCTGACGTCAGGCCTAGCCTCTTCCGTGCCGGTGGTGGCACTGCGTCCCAGCACATCATCCAGGTACTCCAGATCAAGTCAGAGGCAAGCGCAAGCGCAATTTCTGGCTTCCATCCACAAAGATCTGCTAGCGTGAAATGGATCATGACACCTTGGACAGCAATGTAGATAAAGTCGAATGACGTGATCAACTCCCAGAGAAGCAGCCGGTGAGTCGTCACGAGGCACAAGGCGACAAACACGCACGAAATGGATAGTGCCGCAGAAGTGACCGCGACCATCGCAGTTCGATTCGTCGTCGCTGGTGCCAGCAAGCTCGTCAGGATGACCACGTTCGGAATGAAGAAACAAGCCGCACCGATCAATCTAAATGCGCGCTGCCCCCAACGCGTCCACCACCAGTCTTTCTGAGGGTCAAGTTTCCAGAACCAGGCGATTGGAAGGAGCGTGTGGCGCGCGTCGATGCGTTTGAGAAAAGGAACAAACTTGAATCGAGCTTTCGATCGAGACAGATTCGAACCCCCGTCAGCTGGGAAGACGCTCGCTTGTCCATTGTGACTGCCAACGGCTTCTTTCCTGGGACCGAGTGGAATCTTTCGCAGCTGGAGACGACAACGGAAGGTCACGCAGCGGATAACCAGGACGCTGTTGCCGACTGTGATCTGCTGCTTCTTGATCGCGTGGTGATATCTCCGGAACAGATTACGGAGCATGAGCACCACCATCGTGATCAGGCCATCCCGAACGACGGCGCTTGCCGGAAGCATGTGACCATTGGTGTTCAGAAGGTTGACTTGCTGCAGATCGTCGACGTACCCGAGTACTATGGCGCTCGCCAATGTGGTGTAGCAGGCTGCAGAGATGGCGCTCGCGATCCAGATGTTGCGTATCGCGAACAAGTTGGCGTCGACAAAGATACTTTCGAAGAACGAGACCCACGAAGCCAGCAAGAGCAGGCTCCGCGCGTCTTGGAATATGGTGCTCGCTGTCAACGCCACGACCGTGGACGTGACGCTGAAGAACCACACGTCGTAAGTCTTGGCCAAGATGATGACGAGCTCGTACCGAAGCATGCTAAAGCACACAATGAGCGCCGGCACGCTAAGCAGTGACGCGACGATGCTGAGGGTGCGACCAAGCGGTGCGTGCACGAAGAGAACGCTTGTCGCGATGGCGAGGAAGGCAAGGTATCCGATAAATGAAGGCGCTGGATACATGGTGAGAGCATCGATAAGTAGCCGAAGGCGCGGCAGCTGCCCTTTGACAGATCTGGAGAGGTCCACCTCGGGAAGTGGAAGGAGTGGGACGAGTTCGAAGTGGCGTGCCTCAGGCTCAACGGCGTCACCATGGTCTGTTTCGCCAGGATCCATGTCATCAAGCCAAGCACGTGACGAATGTGGTGGTGGGAGCGCAGCGCCTAATTGCACCTGTCGTCTGCGGTACGTCGGTCGGCGTGGTTGGGTTTTGGAGCTGTGATGGGGCCGTTCCTAAAATATCCTACAAGATAGCTCAGAGAGATCCTCACTTGGAACCCAAAACGGTCCTCTGATGAGAACTGCAAATGCTGATCTGACTCAAGCATCCCTAGATATCTCTCTCTCTGGATACCGGTGAGATGAAGAAAAGAACCAGGACTTCAGCATGGTCGGCCAAACGGGCGGCAGAGAAGTCTGCCTGCATCCCTCGCCCCTGAAGGATGTGAGTTGGGTCCATCCAACGACTGAAGTGACAACAAATAAGTTCAAGTTGTGGCTCGAGGATACTCTTGAAACGTTCACCCGATTGGGATCACCGCAAGAGTGGCAGAAGGGAGCACCTGGGTGGCTTCATCACCAGGAGCTTGAGCAATTCGGTTCTTCGATGACTTCGACGTTTTCTCTCGAGTATGTGAACGATTCTCATATACCACTGTTCCATCCAGCACAACCAATTCGTTCTCGGACGCTCTGGATAGCCGCCAGAGGACCCGAAGCGCCCATGAAGAGATCGTAGCTACGCAGCTGAAGTACCATGTGAGTGAGCGGAACTCAACGACTTGATTGAACACTTCAAGATGATAAATCACTCGATCCTGGATGACGTCTGGCGGCTTCAGCAACAGCACGATTACTGCGACCGACCCCAGGACAACCATGAACGAGAACCCGATCCATGCAGCGAAATATCGAGACAGCTTCAACCGACGACGTACAGGCGGTGTGATTGCGTCCCAGCATAGAATCCACACGCACCACTGCAAGTCGGAGAAGAGCGCGAGTACTGCGATCAAGTGCCACCCCAAGATGTCGGCAAGCGCGAGGTGCACGATCGTGATCTCAACGACGATGAAGAGAAAGTCGAAGGAGGTGGAGATAGCGCGAAGCAGTTGGCGTTGCATACTGGCGATCGTAACAGCCACGAAAGCAGTAGATGAGCTCGCGGCAACGAGGATGATGGGAAGGTGCACGTGCTGTTTCCATCGGTGCGGCCACGCGACGTTCGCCAGGTAGATAGCATTGGTGACCCCGAAGCCGACAACCCCGAGCCACGGCCAAAGCCTGCGCTCCTCGAAGTATCCAGCGCTATGGTCACTCCAGAGCCATCGGCAGCATGCCACTGTGTCCCGCGCGTCAATGAGGTGTATGTCTGGCATGTAGAGCAGCCGTGTTTTCGTGGAGTCGGAGGTTTCCGCATGATTACTCAGCACAACGCGACTTCGTCGGCCGATATCGGGTGATCGTGTCTGGTGTGTCGCTTGTCGAAACTGACGCAACGGAAGAGCGTCGCGGTTGCCGCGGCCGTGTCTTCGTTGAGCGCGTGCTTGTATTTACGGACGATGTTCCGCCCGATTACAATGATCATCGTGACAATGCAATCGCGCGCAACGGCGGCTGCCGGCAGTTCATGTCCATTGATGCGGACGATCTGGAACACGTTCAAGCCATCCGTAATCTGGACACTCACAGCTGCGGCCATCGCTGTGTAGCAGAACGCGGAGAAGACGTTGCCGATCCAGATGCGCCGAAGACCGAGCATGCTCGCATCCACGCCGATGTTGACCATGAACGAGAACCAGGAGAGGACCATAAGTGCCGCTCGTGCGTCGTTCAGCAGCATACCCAGCAACACTGTGACGATCGTCGATACGCTAGCGGAGAACCACATGTCGTACGTTTTGAGCATGACCACGACCATGTCGTAGCGAAGATTTCCAATCGGAATAAGCGCCCCTGGTAGCCCGACGACCAACCCAATGACGCTCAGGATCTGTCCGATTCGAGCCGGGACGTAGAAGACGGCGATCCCAATACCCAGGTAGATCAGGTACCCAGTGAACGAGAGTGGCGACAGCGCGAAGGCGCGGATGATTCGATGGATTCTGCGGCTGCGGATGAAGCGCGACTTGACCGAGACCGATAGATCGACCTCCGGAAGCGGCAGCAGCGGCACGAGCTCGAATAGACAGCTCTCCTCCACCGGGATAACTGCATTCGTTGGGGCAGACTCCGCCATGGCATAGCGTGTCTTCCGTAACTTTGGTTGTGAACTCGACTCAACGTACCCGAGTGCCAGCTCGCTGACCGTGCAATCAGCGATCGACAAAGGCGTCTTTATTTGGAATATGGGTGAGATGAGGCTGCAAGGTGAGAACGAAATTATGGAAAGTCGCTCCTTACAATGTCTATCGCTTGAACGCAGTCACTTAGCTGATTGTGTCGGTTCCCGTGACCGCGTAAGCGCGAACATCTTGGGCCGTTAATATGCGAAACAAGTACCGTGAGCGCGCGTGAAACATGTCTCCTAACTGTGTTCGATGCCGTCTCTGGTTGCGCTTGCGTAGTTTTGAGAGGATGCCGCGCCAAGAGTTTGCTATAAAGAATGTGGAGCAGGAGAGAGACCGGTATTCACTGTAGCCGAACCGACCGCACGCTTCAACAGTGTTTCACCTACAATTTCGAAGGTAGAACGGCGAGCGTATCGGTTGGAGGGTTGTGCGACAAGGGAGCTGGAGCGACGTGTTCCCTCTGACCAAGGGAGCGAAGCACCACCTGAGTGCGATAGAACACCGTGCCATCTAACACGACCAACTCGTTTTCCGAAACATGCAGCAGCCTCCAGATTACGCGAAGCACCCACGCGGAAATCGTCGCCACACTGCTGAAGTACCAGGTCAGCGAGCGAAACTCTGCTGTGTAGCCGAGAGCGTGGAGACGGTAGATCACTCGGTCCTGAATCGTATTGGGTGGATGGAAGACAAGCACAACGGCCGCAACCATTGTCAAGCCAACCATACTAAACACCCCGACGATAGCTGCAAAACGATCTGATAGCCCCAGTCGTCTGCGCACCGGTGGTGTCAGTGCGTCCCAGCACAAAATCCACATGCACCATAACCATTCTGAGACAAGCGTGACCACCGTCGGCCGTTGCCACCAGAGCATGTCGGCGAGCGCGACATGAACGATCGTGATCTCACCGGCGACAAAAACGAAATCGAACGAAGTAAGAACCGCGCGGAGAATGTGACGATGCATCCCAGCCATCGAGACAGCGACAAAGACGGTCGTCGCGCTCGTGCCGAAGATGACCAGCGGAATCAGTTCGTGCCGCTGGAATTGTTCTGGATACGTAAGGTTTACCACACGAAGGACGTTCGTCGTCACGAAACCCAACATACCGATCCAAATCAGAGGATGAGAGAACCTTGATAAGTCTTGTCGTCGGTGTCGCCACAGCCACTGCATACAGATCAGCGTGTCCCGAACGTCGATGGATCCAAGTTCATCCTGATACCGCAACTGAGCTTTGGAGGAGTGCGTGGTGGTGGTGGTAATACGTTCATGTCGGTTGTCGTTGGACGAAGTGCGCAGCCGAAGCCGGCATCGGAAGTTGATGCACCGTATCTCTGTCGGGGCATGTCGGCCGCTGAGCGCGTACTTGTACTTCCGGACGATATTCCGACCAACGACGATCGCCATCGTTGTGAGGCAGTCACGGACAACGGCGATCACCGGAAGTTCATGGCCATTGATACACACGAGTGGGAACGCGTTTAATCCATCGGTGATGTCGGCGCTCAGGGCTACTGCCACAGCTATATAACTGCTCGCGCCGGCAACGTTGGCAATCCAGGTCTCGCGAAGCCCTTGCACGCTGGCGTCCACGCAGATATTGTTGAGGAACGATACCCAGGAGAGCAACATGATTGGTCCGCGCGCGTCGTTTATCAACATGCCAACCAACACTGTCACGACCGTCGAGACGCCGCCAAAGAACCACGTGTCATAGGTTCTGAGCAATACTCCAACCATATCGAAGCGAAGGTTTCCCACCGAAATGACCGCCCCCGGTAGTCCGACGACCAGACTTATGACGCTCAACGTCCGTCCGAGTCTAGCAGGTACATAGAATACAGCGATCCCCGTGCCCAAATAGATGATGAATCCGAGCAATGTGAGCGGTGAGCGTGCGATAGAACGGATTACGCGATGGAGTCGAGGACTGCGAATGAAGTGCGACTTGATCGACACCGACAGATCGATTTCCGGAAGTGGAAGCAGCGGTACTAGTTCGTGATGATGCAATTCTTCCACTCCCTCGACTGGTTCGGTGGGCGCTGGTGCTACCATGAGAGCGCGGTAGAGCTGCTTGAGGTAAGTGTTTTAAGTACGTGGGCGTCGCACACGATCCCCAGGGGTTGCTTTTTTTGGCATTCGCTGAGGACCAGTCGCGTGTCCATCTGCAATAAAACAAACACGCACGATGGCGTTCACGAGTCACCCATTCGAGATCTCCCCGATCATTTCGTATACCCTCGCTGAGCTGGTGTGCTGGTGGAGTTATCTTCCAAACTGTCATTGATATCCCATTGAAAGCTATAGCTGTTCTCAAGACGTTCGTCGAGTCGGGGACACCTTCGCACAAACCGGCGCTCCAACCATCTACGACGGTAACACGGCAAGCGCGGCAGGAGGTGAATCTCGATGTACACGATGATTGGGAGCATGTGCGACGCGTTGCTGATGGCGTTTACCGGGCCTGGTCTCTGTACCTCGACTGACTTCATACACAACGGTGCCATCCAGCACGACTAGTTCGTTTTCTGAGGCTCTGCAAAGACGCCAGATCACGCGAAGTGCCCATGAAGAGATCGTCGCCACACAGCTGAAGTACCAGGAAAGGGCCCGAAACTCAACCACTTGATCAAATAACTCAAAGCGGTAGATGACACGGTTCTGGATGGCATCAGGCGGCTTGATGACGAACACGATCACAGCGACCGAGGCTAAGACGACCACGAGAGCAAGTCCGATCCAAGCCGCAAAGTGACGAGACAGTCCAAGGCGTTTTCGCACCGGTGGCGTCACGGCGTCCCAACAAAGAATCCACACGCACCACTGGAAGTCCGACACGAGCGCGAGCACTGTGATGGCATGCCACTCGAGAATGTCGGCGAGCGCGAGGTGTACGATCGCGATCTCAACGACAATAAAAAGGAAGTCAAACGACGTAGCCACCTCACGAAGGAGCCGGCGGTGCATACTGGCGATCGTGACAGCCACGAAAGAGGTCGATACGCTCGTACCGAAGAGAATGATCGGAAGCTGCACCCACTGTTGCGATCGATCCGGCCATGCTACGTTAGCAAGATAGATAACGTTGGTGACAATAAAGCCGATGAAACCGCTCCATGGCAATAGCTGACGGAGCCTTGAGACCTCTCCTGCGCGTGCTTGCCAAAGCCAAGTTGAGGGTATGACTGTATCTCGAAGGTCAATTGTCGTGAAGTGCGGCTCGAATCGTAGCTTGGATTTAGTAGTTGCAGTTGAGATGCTCCTGACACGGACAGAGTTCGTACTCGGTTTCCGCTCAGTGATGCAGCTTGGGACGTCTGCGGAGCAAAGCTTGAGTCGACAGCGAAAACTCACGCACCGAAACCTAGTGGAACCTGCTCCGCTCTTGTTACCCCCAGCAACGTGGTTGTACTTGCGCACAATGTTGCGTGCGATGATAATGATCATCGTTACGATGCCATCTCGAACCACGGCGTTCGCCGGTAGACTGTGGCCGTTGAGACTGACGAGATCGAGCATGTTCAAGCCGTCCGTAATCCCAACACTCACCGCACCTGCCATAGTCGCGTAGCCCATCACTGTGAAAATGTTGGCGATCCAGATGTGACGCAGCCCAGAGACGCTAGCATCCGCGCAGATATTGGTCACAAACGAGAGCCACGAGAGCATCATCATGCTGGCCCGAGCGTCGCTAAACTGCATTCCCAGCACTACCGAGACGATCGTCGACACTATTGTAGAGAACCATAGGTCGTACGTACGGAGCATGACCGCGACCATGTCGAAACGCAGGTTTCCGATCGATACGAGCGCACCTGGGAGCCCGATAAGCACCACGACCACCGCGAGGACCTGACCGATCGACGAGTGAACAAAGAATATCGCGACGCCGATGCCCAAGGACAGAATGTACCCCACGAACGTCAGCGGCGACCGAGAGACGACTCGTATTAGATAATGGATGCGTCGACTTCGGATGAAGTGCGATTTGACCGAGACGGAGAGATCGAGCTCGGGTAGAACCAGGAGCGGCTCAAGCGCATAGAGCCATGGCTGTTCACGCGTGGTGCTGCCTTCCATCATTTCACATGGGCCGATTGAGGTTGAACGAGACTCACCAGTGTTGGTGAAGCGTGGCTTGATGAGTCGGATATTTTTGTCTCCCCGATTCGCACTCAGACAATCCGTATTGCGCAGTGGGTTTGACCAACCGCTGACATGATTGGCTCAGCAAGCCACACCAAGTGAGAAGTGTTCGCGGAACTGGAACTGTCGAAGGCTTCCTAAGGGCACTTTGGTGGTCCTTGCTTGGCTTCCCATCTGGCTTGTAGTGTTGAAAGGCAACATTTAGTGGGACATGGATGACTACGTGGGTGCAAAGTTGCAAAATGTCGTAGTAACTACCATCACCAAGTTTCTCCTGTCCTTCAAGTTCAAGACGATGCCCTCAGGAATAGCCTCGGCGAGTGCTGCAAATGCTTGAGAGCGTCTTGCACGGTAATGCTCTACTACTTTGTCGCCCTGGTGGTTCCTCCGTGGGTCGGGCAAGTTCGACGACGATGGCACATCGGTGTCACGTCTCAGACCCCCAACGCAAGGATCCAACGTGACCAACCGAAGTCAGATCTTCAAGAGCAAACCAGCAGGATTGAAGTCCGTCTCTTCCTTGGTCCTTCACATTGATCCAACGCTTGGGCATTTTCATCGCGTCTGACTTCAATCGTGTGGCGTAAAAATAGATATACCTTCACCTTCGCTCGATGAGTTTCTTGCCGGCTTCAGAGTGCACCGACAACATTCCACGCAACACAAGTATTACATCGTCGATGCCACCTTGACCGATGGTTGGTGTGGTTCCAGAGCCACGGCCTCGTCCACTTGCAACACCCGGACTGTCTTCCTCTTCGCCATGTATCTACGAGGTTTATCCGTCTCACACACTGCCGACGCTGGATCTCTCGGTCACACTCAAGTCCCACTTCTTGAGTTCAAGCAATCGTAGGCGCTTCGACCGATGCATGCGCCGCCGCGAGCTGATCCTCGTCGCATATTCATGCACGGTGTTGTTTTACTTCGTCGCGCTGGTAGTTTCTCCACGCGTCGGGCAAGTTCTCTCCACGGTGGGCTCATTGCTGGGACTCCCTGGTACGCTTTTCGTGCTCAGCGCGCTGCGGTATCAGGCATTGTGTGTGCTGCTGCCCACGTACGACGTCATCTTCTTCGACTCGATCGTGGTGACGACACTGGTTGTCCTCATGATCATGCTTCATGACGCACGTGTTCTCATTGTGGTGCAAGCCTTGATCGCGTACCAAATCAACATCGTCGTCGACGCTAACATCCAAGCTGTTCGTCGCATCACCATCGTCAATTTGTTCGCGATGTTCATGTCGGCATTTGTTGGTGTGAGTGCGGCGCTCGATACCATTCCGGACTTGAATCATTTTACACTTCTCTCCTTCGGGTCTCACAAACTGGAAGCGCGTGCCTTCGTGACAGACGGCTTCATCACGATTCTTGCCATCATGCTTCGCAACACCTACCGGAAGAAGGCGGTCCTGCTGAACAGATCCACTGGAGCTGTCATCGATTGCGTCAGTTACCGATGTCACTTGGCGATACGACTGGCAGAACAGCCAATGCCCACAGGTCAGCCAACAGAATCAACTGACGGCGGTTCCCGGTGCGGCCCAACGGCTCCGCACATCCAAACGATGCGGTATGTTGCACGTCTTCCGCTCATCGACCCCAAGCGAGTAGTGGTTGAACGGACTTTCACGTGGCTACTTCAACCTGGTGGAGGGAAGCAATTTGCATTCCAAGCGCTCGGACTTGCAGCCGCGGCGCTCACAATCAGCGTTGGTGTGTTCGAATTCACGGCATTCAAACTTGGGCAGAACTCGTCGCGGACTACAATCGAAATCGACCACCACGAGAGGCATGTGCGACTGGCCGTCCGACTGGCGACTGGGTTGACCTTGACGTATGTTGCAACGTGCGCGGCGCTCTATCAACGCGAGCTGCTGCGTGCAATCATGACCTCGTTTGACTTCATCTTCCTCTCCACGCAACTCACGTTCGTTCACCTTGCAACAGCCGACTTCTTCCGCTGGAACACCAACTGCGTGCTGCTACTCGCTACCTGGCTTTGGTGCCACTGGGTATTCTGCGTGGACGCGCTGACCCCGGTCGTCCGCAACCGCATCGGTCTCGTCTCGGTCTTTACCAAAGTCGTCATGGTGGGACTAGTCATGTCCACAGGTTTCCTCAACCACCTTTTGCTCTTCTCGGAGGGCTTTGTCACCGTGTACGATCGCGTGTTGTGGAGCGGCTCTGTGCTCGGCCGAGACCTCGAAATTCGCTTGCTCCCCACATTCTACAGCACGTACGTCACGGTCATGGCCTGGGCTCTTCGCCTGTTGTGGCGTGTGGTTCTCGCGAAGAGAGACGAGCTTGTCTTACTTGATGGCGCAGTCGCGTTCGACAATTATTTGCGCCAGCCGACCAAGTCGCTCAAGGCACGACTTCTCAAGCTGCGTGCGTCCGCCGCTCCAATCGTAGGCGGTGGAGAGTCAGTCCAAACGGAGCCGGCTGGAGCCGGACCACCGACGTTGCCGTCGAAATAGGGGCGTGTGCGAACTGAGCAGACCGACGCCCACGGAGAGAGAAGCACAAATGCGAGCATGTTGCTTAGCGCGAAGATCGCAGGCCGAGTAACAATATACTTGTGAAGGGTATCGGCCAGACGAGGCTACCACCTGCGCCAGATTGTGCGACCAGATCACGATTTGAAACCACACTCCCTGGGTTTCATCCGCCAAGCCATTGTAAGCTCAATACCAATATAGACCACACTTCGCGAGTCGTTCAGCGGATGCCCTTCAACTCTCTGTCGCATCCCGGCAAAACCAGCCACAGTTCCTTCCGGCGGCGATTTCGATGATTTCAATGACGCGCGTCGCACCGTCACTTGAGAATACGACGATCCAGCTTCCACCACAAAAGACCAACACCACGTACAACCTCATCCCTTTTCACCAGCTGCCCACGGTCGACTTATCGATCTCGATCCGCTCACATCTTCTGAGTCGCAACGCGTGTGAGATCGTGAACCAGTTGATGCGAAGATGGGGAATCATGCTCAACGTGGCATATACAGTCGCGTTGTTGTCCATGCCGGCGATACTGCTCGCGCCGGCACCGGTCGGGAGAGTAATATCGTGCGTCTGTGCGACCGGCGCGCTGCCAGGGGCTTTGTTAGGCCCAACGCTCCTGCGGTACGAGATCGTTCGGCATCTCGCGCAAACGTACGACTTTTGGTTCTTCTTCGTGCTCGTCGCCACCACACTTTCGGTAGTTGGTTGGATCCTCGGTCCCTTGCGTGGCATTTCCGTTTTGACATCTGTCCTTGGCGTGATGACAACTGTGCTCGTTGACGCGAACCTGCGCGTTCCCAAGTCGTGGGTCTTCTTCAGCTGCTTGGCCACAGCCATGCACCTCGTCACCGTTGCTGCCCTCAGTTTTGAGTGGATCGACGGTATGCACTGCTTCAACGTCCTTCACGTCCGCAACCATGTGCTCCCAGCAACAACATTTGCGTCAAACGGGCTTTTAACAGCTTGCGCGCTGCTTGGACGCAGCGTGTACCGAAGACGCGAAGCGGTCACCTTTCACAACCGCGCGGCTAACTCAACACGGGTACGCTGTGTGGGTTATCGGGTAGCTCTTTGCTTTACCGCGACGACGCTTACAATATTCCCGGTGGCTCCCCCAACAATCGCTGACGCATCCAACGCTTCCGAAACATCGAAGGCCACGATCCAGCAGCTTCAGTACGACTCGTCAATTGGTCGAATCGACGCTGCCGTGATACTGTACCCGAGAATATACCGATGGCTGCTCGCGATAAGGTCACACCGACAGCATCGTCTGATGACGTTGATTCACGCGGTTGGTCTCGCTTCCTTCAGCTTGGGGTTTCTCGTCGAACTCAAAGGATTGGTACGAGATCAACCAAGCCAGCCTTGGGTGCCCTCTCTGGTCTTGGCTATTACGGTAGCATATTGCTTCCCGTTCGCACTCTGCTATCAGCGCCACCTCTTGAAGGAGCTCATTCGATCCTTCGACTTCGCGTTCCTCACTACGCAGATCACAGTCGCTCATCTCTGCGTCTGTGACTTCTTCCGATGGACCCCACGATCCGTGACTCTGGTGGCCATTTCGTGGATTTGGATTCACTGGGTATTGTGTATCGATGCGCTGACACCGATTGTTCGATATCATCTCGGCTTCAACGTAAGGGCTGCTGCACCAGCACTCACGCTGTGCTTTCTCAGCTCGATGACTCTGGTCGGTGCAATGGTCTTCTCTCCTTCTGACACTGTATTCGATCGAACGCTGTGGCGTGGAGTCGTATTGAACCATCTCCTCCACTTTCGTCTGACGCCGTTGTTCTACAACTGCTTCTTTACGGTGTTTGCATTGATGCTGCGAATTCTGGCTCGAGTTGCAACAGTTTCAAACGAGACCTTGCTTGTTCTGGATGGTGCAGTTGCGTACGAAAACTGTCTGGTGCGGCAAAAGAGACCTCGACGACGGTCGGCACCTCGACAGTCAGGATAGCAACCACTCATACACTTAAAAGTATAAACATCCTTCGGGTCACTGATGTGTTGCTCGACGCCGTTGCCGCTTCAGCACGTGTTGAGGGGCAATCTTTGCTCGAAATCATCGGAGACGAGGAGCACATTTCCGCATCCAAACAGCAGAATTATTTTTGGCCGTGTCGGAGTCGCTACGGTGAAGACTGCAAATCGTCACAGTCTCGGAACGCGTGACGCCTGACGAGCACCACCTTGACGCGCACGCACGGACTACATACTTGACAAACCCGCCTGCCAGACACTGGAAGTGGCGAAACGGCGTGATGCCTGCTGCAGTCTTTCCTCAAGGTATAGTACCGCCTTGCTCCGCACAAACCACTCGTGATGTGGGGACGACTCTCTACGAGCTGCAGTCGGCAAACACACTACCCCTCGTCGACTTCTCCATCTCCGTAAAGTCACGACTCTTGAACCGGAGGCAACTCGATGTGTTTGATCGAATCATGAGGCGATATCGACGGCCTCTCGTGCTGGGGTACGCCATCGGGGTCGCCATCTATCCGTTCATGTTTGCTTTGTCGTTCGACACATCTCAACCGGTAGCCGTCGCGATTACGGTATTATGCTCAATGCCAACCATATCCATGATCAGTACACTTCGGTACAACATGGTAAAACTCATGCTCGGGACCTTTGATTTTTGGTTCTGCACGTTCGCGGCCTGGAGCACTGCTGTGGTCCTCGGTGGCGTCGTCGCTGAAGCCCCAGCCCGCGCAGTAGCAATCCCAGTCGCATTCGCCGGTATACAAGCAAACATCATGATAGACGCGAATCTTCGAAGTGCACGGAACTGGGTGTGGGTCAATTGCATTGGCTTGACCGCATACTTGTTCATCACTGGTTGGTGCACTTTCGGGTTCATCCCCCGCCAACGCTTCTTTGCAGTGTTTCGCTTTGGCGACATCGAAGTTCCAGCAGAATCGTTCGTCGGAAGCGGATTGATGACTGTTTGTGCGCTCTTAGCGCGGAACATTTTGCGGAAGCATCGCGCAAAAAAGCACAACCACCCGTCCGTGGAGCAACACGATGGGCGGCACCAGATCTTCGAAGTTGTAGAATGTGCGAGTTATCGAGCCATGCTGCGGTATGCGCCATACAGCGCCAGCTCCAGTGAAGTAAACAACGCACCCGACGCTGTTGTTCCGTTCGCTTCGTTTGGTCACTCGCGAGAAGTAGGAGGTCATCGAGTCACGATCAAACAGTCCTACTTGCAACAGCTATGGCATCCCAAGTCCCATGAAGTCATCGATCCGAAACAAACGATCTTTGAGACGCTCTTCTCCAAATGCCTCGCGCCATCGCTTTCGAGGCCGGAGTTTCCTCAACGTTCTTTTGCAAGATTCGCATCCAAGGCCACACATTTCTGTGGGTTTGCTGTCGCGCTGATTTCGTTCACAGTCGGATTGCCCAGGGGCGAGGCATTCATTGAAGACGCGAGCCCCGACAACCTCAGAATCGCACCGGTTGTTTACATCACTTTGCTTGTCACGACTGTTACGTATTGTGCGTCGTTCTTCGCTCTGTATCAGCGCCGCATCCTGAAGAAGATCTTCAGGTCCTTCAACTTCCTCTTTCTCGACTTGCAGATCACCGTGGCTCACATTTGCGTCTGCGACTTTATTCGATGGAGCCCTCATCGTGTCGCACTCGTCGCGATATCATGGTTTTGGTGTAATTGGGTGCTTTGGGTCGACGCAGTAAGCCCTGTCGTTCGCGATCGCATCGGCTTTCACATCCGCTATGCTGCACCAATTTTCACATTATGCTTGGCGACGGCGACATGTATCGTGTACGCACTCATCCGAAATGAATCCAGCTCGTCCACCGGAGCTGAGCACCTCATCTTCTTCGATCGTGTGCTATGGAGCGGGACTGTATTCGGTCAATCTGCGTCCTTCCGAGTCATGCCTGTCTTCTACAACTGTCTCGCAAACGCATTCCCGCTTGCTCTTCGCTTGTTGTGGCGCCTGTACACAGTGCCAAACGATGTCTTGGTCGTGCTGGACGGAGTCGTCGTCTTCAATAACTACATGGCCAAGCTGGATGCACGCAGCAGTTCCAGCAGTTCCAGCAGTTCCCGGGAGCGGTCGAGACGCTGGGGGTCTCTACGATCAGAGAGACACTAACGTAATTAAGATTTGATGTTGGTTAGATTGAGCGATGGCGACATGAAGCATCACAAAAAAGACTATACGCAACCGCTTTAAGGCATCACGAGCATCGTACCTGACATCGCGTTGCGGTGTGGATTGACCATAAAGTCTGAAATCCAATAGAAATGGGATCCGCGTAATTCTTGGTTCCGTGTCCCAATAGGGATATTATTGGAATGACCGTCTGTCACAAAGACGTCCGTCCCTACTCGAGGCCCAAGTTGGCTCCGACTTTCCAACGTCAGTGCCACCTCAACATGGCGAGTGTCCAACCAGCATCTCCACGCAAGAGTCATGTTGGCGCGGCGAGAAGGGCTAGCCTCATGGGGAGCGGGCCAAGCACAAAAGCGAGCGTGTTGTATGCGTTGCAACCTGCCCACCCGCTGCCGACTCTTGATCTGTCCGTCTCCATCAAGTCCCGACTTCTGTCACGCACAGCACTTGAGGTCTTCGACAACTTGATTCGACGATACAGCCGAGTCATTTACCTGACTTATCTCATCGGGACGCTTGGGTATCCCGTTTTTCTCGTTCTCGAGTTACGCGCTAGCCGGTGGCTTTCTGTTCTTGCTTCGGCGGCGAGCATACCGGCGATTATTGTGGCGCCAAGTTACTTGCGATACAACGTGGTAAGTCTCTTGGTAACGAGCACGTACGAGATCTGGTTCTTCACGATTGTCAACACCGCGACGTTCTTTGTCTGCGGGGTTGCTCTCGGAGATATTCGATGTATTGCCCTGCTACCGCCGTGGCTGGGAATCGAAACGAATATCCTTGTGGATGCGAACGTTCGCGCTGCCCGCAGGCTCGTTTGGTCGACTCTACTCGCAATGTCGATTCTCCTGCTCACAATCCCACTGGTCGCCTTCGGTTGGGTTCACGGCATTACGAATGTCGTATTGTGGCAATACAGTACCCACCAGGTGACATCTTACGCTGTCATGCTCAACGGCATCACGACGCTCGCAGCGCTTTTGTTCCGCAATATCTATCGCAATCGAGAGAAGCTTGTTCGTAAGCCACTTGGCCGCAAGGAAGCTGCTGAAGTGACCTGCGTCAGCTACCGATGTTCACTACGATTCGTTCCTCTCACAGTTGGGAGCCACCCTGTCGGCTTGACTCCGGAGCTACTCGGAGCTGATCAAGATCGAGCAGACTCGATAGACTCCAGCCACTTGCAACACATGCGATACGTGCCGACCGTGCGAGTCATCGACGGTGGAAACACGATTGTTCCGATGGGCTTGCTTCTTCGAATCAACAGCTTGATTGGATCTAAACGAGTCGTGTGGGTACTCTTGCGCCTCAGCATCTTCCTCACGCTGGCAGCGGCTCCGATGGACCAATATCTTCGCAAGACGAACACCACGGGGAAACCTGACGTCCACCCTTGGCCGCATTTCGTCGCCCTCGGAGTGACGTCCACGTTCTTTGGCTTCTCGTGCGCACACTGTCAGCGCCAGCTCCTGCGGCTCATTGTGACTTCATTTGACTTCTGGTTTCTAGAAATCCAGGCGCTAATCGTCCACCTTGCGATGTGCGACTTCTTCGAGTGGAGTCAACGAGCTGTTCCCCTCGTCACACTTGCCTGGATATGGATTCACTGGGTTTTCTTCGCCGACGCTCTCACACCAATGGCGCGGGAGATTCTCGGCATCAAACTGAACATGTTCGCGCACGTCGCTGGGTTTTGTATCGGCACCAGCGCTCTTGTGCTGTACCTGATGATCTTTTCGGAAGGATCGGCAGATATCTTCGACCGCGTGCTGTATGCCAAAAGGTTCTCCAACTTCGAGGTCGAGTTTCGAGTTTCTCCGATGTTCTACAGTTGCTTCCTCACTGTCTTGGTGTGGGAGCTCAATTTCTTCTGGCGAGTGTGTACGTATGGCGGGAGCGATTTGTTCTTGGTTGATGGTACTGTTGTCTACACCAACTACCTTCGTTTACGACATTCGTTGAAGTCTCGCACACACCGCCATGTCGACGGCAACACGCGAATAAACACGACACCAACTAATCACACGTCGCCGGATGAGTGAGATTACAACCCTGGTTTCGCAAGCTTGAAGTCGAGGTCGAACAATCCACGACGACAGGATGTGATACGCCAAGATACTCGTCAAGCGTATCGAGACCGCTTGGAAGAATATTTCCACGCCCCCCACGCGATAGCTCGACTTGAAAGATCATCACGATCCAGCTCATCAACAACGCGGAAAGCTCGCTTGGCATCATCCACGGCAGTTGACGGTCCACTGTGTAATCGGTGCGAGTCCCCGGTCGATCGAATGGCACTGTAGACTTCTACTGGAATGTTGATACGATGCTGGCGGAAGGCTTGCACAAGATCTGCAAACAGGGCGTGATCTTTCGCATTCACAAACATGACCGAAGTACCGAGATGGACTCCATCATCGAGGTTTCCTCGCCCCACGCGCCCTGTGATGTGTACATAGTCATTCGCAGACTTGGGTGCGTCGAAAATAACAACGGACTCCACGGTCAACATGTCGATACCGCGGCCAAGCACATTTGTCGATACCAAAACTTGGATTTGTTCGTCAACAAAGGCTTCCAGAATTTCAAGGCGCTCGTGCTGCGACTTGCCTGCGTGGAAGCTTCTTGCTCGAAGACGAACCTGCTTCTGGATAGCTTGCGCGAGCATGTCGGCACCAACTTTTGAGTCAACGAAGACCAACTGAAACAACATAGAAAGTCAGAGTGAGAGTGGTCCAGTGTCCCAATTTCGTCTCCACAATATATCACTCACCGTTTGCTGCGAAGCGCGACGTTCAAGTATCCGGAACAGCTCTGTCTTCTTGTCATTCTCTTCGAGCCAGCGAATCGAGTGGTCAACTTTTGGGTTGATGGTGATGCTGCTTTCCACGCCGGCGAAAGACTGATCACCAACATGAATCCGCACAAACGGCGTCGAGGGGCCGAGAAAGCTCGCAATGACCTCTTCATCGTGCTTCGAGACGGTCGCACTTGTGATAATAAGCTGCAACGCTGGTGTTGTGCTCATCAGCATCGTCAGGATTTGTGTGACACTCTCCCGAAACCCCACGCTGAGCATCATATCCACCTCGTCTACCACACAGCACCGAACATCGTCGAACATGTGTTTCAAATCGTCGTCGCTGTGCTGGACGAGAATATCCACCAGTCGACCCGGGGTCGCGACAACGAGCTGAACGCCTCGTCGAAGCCGATGCAGCTGCGGCGGGAGGGGCATGCCGCCGACTACCAACGCAGTCTTCATCTTAGCAATACCCTTCATCAACGCCTTCGCTTCGTGCTCGATCTGGATCGCGAGTTCTCGAATCGGTGCGAGTACGAGTCCGAGTGGCCCTGAGCCGGAAGCGTCAAGCCGTAGTTCCATTATGAGCACCAACAGCGGCACGATGAACGCCGCGGTCTTGCCCGTTCCTGTCGGTGCGCTGATCAGCAGGTGGCTGCCTGTGAGCGCTGCTGGGATGGTCTGCATTTGCACGGGCGTCGGATGTTCGTATCCCCGCGCCGCGATGTTATTCCTCAGTTCAACCGGAAGCGAGTCGAACGAATCGCACAGCGGCGGCAACTCACCGCCACCGAACGAACTGCCGAATATTTCCATGTGGATGTGGAGTCGCTTGCGCACCTCGGCGGCGATCGCGCTGGCACGCGCTGCCTCTGGGTTTGCTGTCACCTCAGCGCCGCTGGCCACGAACTCCTCCGCGTCCGACATCTTCCGCTTCACTCCACTCGTTGTGCCGACAGATGCGATAGGCAGAGTCTCGTCTCAATTGTCCATTTCCCCATGGCCTCGGCGGTGGCGTTCGGTGCATTTGTCACGGCACTCTATGCTACAGACGTCCTCGTCGGTGGCGTCGCAAATGTACTCGCCGTATCGCCCGCAGATCTACGCGCACCCATACAGAGTCAAAATGAGTAAACCAAGGCCCAGTGGATAGCACTCCATCTTGGCTTTACACACGTACCACACACGCGGGGTCGTCTGGCTCTGCAGCGCGCTGCTGCGCCGCGAACCGGACGACGTCTCCAACAACGTCGTTGGCGTCCATCTTCCCTTGTTCCCCTCTTCATTCGTTGGGCGGGAAACTCCACGGACTAGACCAAGCTAAGAATGGAAAGACTAATTATGGGCTAATTGGGGAGCTTGAGGAGAGGCTAGCCTAGAATTCAGAATGTTTCAGCTGTGTCACAGATTGGAGCTGGCGAATTTCTCGCATGAGAAGGATTTGCCCAGGAACGAATATGCTGATGGAGTGGATACTTTTATTCTCATGTGTCGGACGTGTTTTTGCCACCACACACAACTGTCGAGGCGGATAAATTACAGTGCGAGCCGCACGTGAGCGTGATCCCGCAAGTTGTATGCGCTGCGCTGGCGCGCTCGACTTGTGACCATATTTTTCTTCAGCGGTCATTTTCGTCCCCATTGAGATACGCGTATCTTCGCCATGTCTTCATCTGTTGCTTCAAGTCGACAGGTAACAACTAGCCTTTCTATAAGGACTTGGTTGGCTTCGATGCGTATGACGACGGGGAGGGCGACTGCGAGTACGTGCGCTCGGCCGGCGACATGTGGAGCGCGAGCGGCAGCTCCTCCTCAGAGTCCGACAGTTCGTAGTAAGATCGCTCTCTTGCGATCGTCTCCTGGACAGTCGCGGGTTCGGCAAGGAGCGATCCTCTTTTGTAGAGCACGTAGAAGCCGGCCGTGAACACCGCGTAAAGCCCGGCTATTTCAGAGACAGTGTTCGTCAGTCCAGACCTGGTGGTTCCGTCCCGCAAGTTGGCCATGGTACATACCCGCTTCAAAGCACGAGTTGGCCGTGGTCTTCGGTTTCTTCGCGTTGTGCACAAACTCAGGTTGAAGCTTGAGCAGCGCGCCAACAATCGTCTACACAGCGAAACAACCCGGCGCGTCAGCACGGCGCCATGACGAAGGACACCAACGAGCGGCATTCTCCCGCGACCGGGCGCCATCTCCCGCCAACTCACCAAGAAGATGAACCCTGCAAAGCAGAAGATCATGCCGAACAGGAACTCTACACATAGACATACATCGAGAGACAGCATGAGTACCGAACGCGGAATTGGTCCACGATCGCGAACGCGCGCGCGTCGTACTCCCGCTCTTGGCCATGGCTGCTGATTTTCGTTTCCGGTGCGTCGGGTGCGTCTCGGGGCGGATTCGGGAGTGTCCACTCGGCCGCGTCTCGCGTCTCGCGCGGGCTGGTGTCGCAGGAAGTGGCGGCGCGGGAGCCCAACACGCGTTAGGTGGGAGGGGGCAGCAGTCACACACAAGCGACCCTTACGGGGAATGGGAGAACACAAGGATCGACAGGTCCCTCTAGCGGAGCGCATCTCCCTCTAAGCGAGCGGGCACTCACATTCAAGAGAAGAGCCACGAAAATCCACTCTACAGAACTTGATTGGCGGAAAGAGACGATAACGATCAACCATTGGCTATAAATGGATATTGAAGGATCACAGTCGGGCGGCCGCGTGTCTTTGCCCCGATCACGAAGCCATCCATCCGACCAAGTGATCTGCTCGGCACTGGATGGAGGCAACGAAGGACTGGCCACGCGTGTCAGCACCGGCAGATAATACCGGGAGGATGAGAGGAGAACCAGACGCGTCGCGTAGCTTTGCGTCGTGGGCTGGGACACCAATAGCCTGACCACGACCATCACGGTGGTAGGCTTGTCTGGGTCCCACGCCATCGCCGGGGATGGAGGCGGACGTCTCGGAGAACCGTTATTGGTATCTCTGCTGCTGCCCATTGTCGATGGCCGGCCGCCCATCCGTCCGGGACGAGGGTGATCACGTTGGGGGTCTCAAAGTGCCGGTCCGCAAGCGGCCGTTTCGTGATGCATCAAGCCAGCGTGGCCCGGCGTTGGTGACAGTGATCGCACTTGGTCTCAGTTATATTTTCATACGTCCGAGTCGCCGCTGGAAGAATAAGACGTGTCGAGCGTGGCGCTGGTGGCTTCAGGGTCGAGTGTGGAGTACTACATAGATCATAGAGCCTCATTGAGATCCGGGTCATGCACCATGTCATCATAAACGGGTTGAGACCACGCACCGACAGCAGCTTCTCCGAGCAGAGAATCGCAGGGCTTCCGACCCTGGTCGCGTGGTTGCGGACTGCCTTGCGAGCTAGAAGCGTCTTCGCAGCTCCCCACAGTAGCACGGCCCAGAGCAACCAGAGCACGGAAAAGAGAAGCACGCCACGGAGTCCGGAGCGGTCTAGGTAGCAGTCCGGGTTCAGCCTCGAGGCACCATCGACCTCGACCGTACCGCATCTCGGAGCCCATGTGTCTTTAAGACAGCCCAACACGACGGGGGACGGAACGTCGCCGAAGACGAGGATCACGACGCTGTTCGCGGCGACGGTCATGGCCTGTCGAGACTCAGGAAATAGCTCCATGACCGCGACCATCTCGGCGGGCGCGAGCGCAGCCATCAACGTGTACGTAATGGCCATCCAGACAAAAAACCAGGTCTTCGAGTTCGTGAAGCACATCATGATGAGACCGCACACTGTGGTGGCCGTCATAAGGTGAAACAGCATGCTCACCGCGGCCTGACGACGCGAGACCAACTTGTCGGCCGTCAGCCGATCGAGCGCGAGCCCGCCGAGAATCGTCCCGCCTGTCCCGCACGCGAGCACGATACCTCCGAACATGAGGCTCACGTCGACTTCATTGTCGAAGAAGCCAAGTCCAATGAGAAGCGTGGGGCTGAATGTACTGAAGCAGCCGAGAGTGAACGTGTACGCGCCGTAGCCGAGGGCGATGAGCGTGAATGGGGTGTTGGTGAAGACGCGCCACCAATCGTGCACAAAGGCTTCCTCCGACTTCGATACGTCTGCACCCAACGTCGGGCAATCGCTGGTCTGTCCAGGTATTTCGTTGAAGCCCACTGGGACCCACAGCGTGATCATCGCGATTGCCGGCAGCATGAGCGCGCCTTCGACGAAGAATGCGGCGGCCCACGTGAAGGACGACGCGGCGAAAGCAGATCCGTAGATGTACCCGCTCGCCATTCCCATGGTCACGGACGCGATGAAGATCCCCAGCCATAGTGTACTGCTGCTCTCGGGTGCGTGGCGATGGATGAGCGCGTCGCGTTGCACTGGAATGACGCCTCACCCGCGCCACTCAGGATACGGCCGAGGACTAAGAGCGGAAAGCTATTGGCCGAGTAGGCGAGCCCGGAGACGCCCGCCGAGACGACCCACGCGAGCATGCCCCACGCAATCAGCTGGAAGGGACGGAAGCGCAGCGCCAGCGACCCGAACACGAGCGAGAACACGGCCGTGGATGCGACGAAGACCGACGAGAGCAGTCCCAGGTAGAAGTTTTGACGGGACGCGGGCACGTCGAGCGACTTGGAGATGAAGGCCTGGAAGCTCTCGGGCGCGCCCGGGATGATGCCACGGTTGAGGAAGAGGAGGAAGTTGACATAGCAGAGCAGCAGGATCGCGCGGCGCGCCGCCATCATGATCTACGAGCAGCCTCTAGTTGAGAGGAGACGATGGTGGAGTGAGCGATGCAGCGCGCCGACTGTTCAGAGCAAGAACGAGTTTGAGAACGCGTTGGCGGTCGCTGGGTGATGCCACGAGGGACACTCCGCGCCCACGGGCAGTGGCACACGTGCGTAATACGCAGCACGGTGTTCGAGGAGGTGCCACGTTTGCGGCTCCGGTGGAGTGAGAGGCAGAGGAGGAGAAAGTGCGCACAGGACGCCGTAAACGCGACACCTACTGGTATAGCATCAATTCTTTTCCAAGCCGACCGTCAAAGGATCAGAGCTAGGGCAGTGCACATAACTTGGTTCAGTGTATTGACACTTCTCGTTAGCGCATCATCTACTTTCGCCCCGATCCGGATGGATCGGATCAGCACTGGCCAAAGGTGCTGGATTGGAGCGTTGTTCCAGGCTGGACGTGGCGGCACGGCTCACCTCAGTATTCACGCGCTCTCTGGTCGGCGCTGAACGGAAAATCCCTCATGACCCAACTGACTCTGGTCAGTGCCTTGGCGGAGAGACCGACACTCACGCTTGCCACTTGAAGGTTCGAAAAATCTTTCGGCATTTGTTGGGTCAATCACCATCACTGGGGAAGAAGACCATGGCGGAATTCTTCAACCTGCCCTTCTCAGTCTCGAATTCGCCCAAGACACACAGCACCAACACCCACGACGATGACCACGGACGCGGCGCCGCGCACGATCAAGGCCCTGGCCGCCTACGAGCCCGGGCTCACGGTCAAGCCCTATGAGTACACGTCGCGCGCGCTGGGCGACGGCGACGTCGAGATCGCCATCTCGCACTGCGGCATCTGCGGCTCGGACCTCCACACGATCTCGGGCGGCTGGGGAGACGCCTACTGGCCGGTCGTGCCCGGCCACGAGATCGTCGGCACGGTCACCAAGGTCGGCGCGCGCGTCACGAAGCTCGCGCTTGGCGACCGCGTCGGCGTCGGCGCCATGGTATTTGCCTGCCTCGACCGCGCGGGCTGCCCGGCCTGCTCGACCGACAACGACCCGCTCTGCAAGCAGTGCGTGTACACGTACAACGGCGTGTACGACGACGGCGAGAAGTCGTACGGCGGCTACGCCGAGCACGTGCGCGTGAGCGCGCAGTACGCGTTCAAGATCCCGGACGCGATCCCGTCCGAGCTCGCGGCGCCGCTGCTGTGCGCAGGCGTGACGGTGTACACACCGCTCAAGGAGTACGTCACGCCGGGCATGCGCGTGGGCGTCGTGGGCATCGGCGGGCTCGGCCACCTGGCGCTTCAGTTTGTGAAGGCGTTGGACGCGACTCCCGTGGCCTTCTCGCACTCAGCGAGCAAAGAACAGGAGGCGCGCAGCCTCGGCGCCGCGGACTTCGTCGTCACGAGCGACGCCGCGCAGGTCTCCAAGGCCTCGCAGTCGGTCGACGTGCTGCTGGTGACCGCCAACGGCAAGAACCAACCGTTCAACACGTACATCAGCTTTGTGAAGTTGGGTGGCAAGCTCGTACTGGTCGGGGCGCCCGAGGACAACGTCGTGATCGCGCCATTCACGCTCATCTCGAGCAAAGTGTCGGTGCTGGGTAGCAACATTGGCGGCATCAAGGACACCAAGGACATGCTCGCGCTCGCGGCGGCTAGGAAGGTGCTTCCGATCATCCAGAAGATGCCCATGAGCGAGGCCAACAAGGGCATCGAGCTCGTGGACCAGGGCAAGGCCCGCTTCCGCGTCGTTCTCGAGAACTAGTGGGAGTTGGCCGTCGACTGCCTTACGCGTGACGCGAGGATTGTGTGGCATTGCCGCTTTCAGTAGAGAGAGAAAGTGAAAGCAGCTAATGCCATGTCATGTGTACGATCCACCACCCGACCATCTCGTGCGGACGAAAACGGCAGTGTCGATCGCGCAGCGCTGTGACACAGTCCACAGGGGAAACGATTTCTGTGCGTTTCACTCTCCTGTTCACAGCAATCACCGGCGACGACCAGAGCAGCACGCACTGCGCGGAGCCACGCGTGACACTGCCGTGCAGTGCCGGCGAGGGGATTAGAGAATCAGGCGAGCGAGCGGTAGGCAGACAAGCTGACAGAGGGCGGCATGTTTGACGCGGAGGTTGGGAAAGAGACTGACCCTGGCTGTCAGAGTTGACCTCACACGCTCTTACCCGGGTGCTGGCCGACGGCAGCGCGTGCTGTGGTGACGCCGCCGTACCAGTCTTTCGGAGGTTATTGCTTGGCGCGGCTGTGGGCGTCCATGTCGCCACGCAGCTTCTTGCCCTTTGGATCAAACCTCTTTGTTCGAGTGATATCTTCCGGTGGCACATATCACATGTCTGTTGCACGAAGGTTGCTCTAGCGCGAAACGACGCCGTGGAAAACGAGAGGGCGGGTGGATCCAGAGGGCAGACTCACTTGTCACCATTCTGGCGCCATGATGCAGGGCGCGCTGGACGGCGACAACTCGGCGGGCGCGCGCAAGGCGCTGGCCAAGGTGCAGAAGATGCTGCAGCTCGTGGCGACCAAGCGCCACGCGCTCGCGCTGCGCGACTACCGCGAGACGCTCGAGGAGTGCCTCAAGACCGAGGCGAGCGCGACCATGAAGATCCTCGCGTACCGCATGGCCGCGCGTGTGCCGACCTGCACAACCCACGAGGTGTGGCAGCTGCTGCTGGACGCGAGCGTGACGGAGCTCGCGAGCTCGCAGAACGCGCCCGTGCTGCTGTACTCGATCCCGATCCTCGAGCAGATCCCGCTGCCGCTCGTCCTGAGCTTTCTCATCTCGAGCGAAAAGGAGCCGATGAACAAGCTGCGCGCCGTGCTTCAACACGAGCAGAGCGACGTGCGCTGCTGTGCGATCACGGCGCTGGCGAGGGTCATGTTGGAAGCCGCTGTGGCCGTCGCGAACGACGGGCTCTTCGCGTTCCCGTTCGAGTCACACGAGTCGCGGATCGTGTGCCAGCAAGATCTCTGGACAGTTATCACAGACGTGTGGAAGATCATCTTCCAGTCGCTTTTGCTCGAGGACGCTGGTCAGCATCACCACGACTCGGATGTCGCCGGCACGGCGTTTGCCGCTATGCGCATGCTGTTCGCCAAGACGGCGGCTATGGCGCCGTTCCAGATGCTGCAGGCCCACGGTGGCGTCCCACAGCAGCGCACGGCCACCCACGCGGCGGCGAACGATCTCGCGGCCGCGGTGTACAAGGAGGCAGCTCCCCGCATTCGCCTGCTCGTGCAGTGCGCGCAACGGCTTCCCATGAAGTACCAGGTCGACGCTGCGTGGTGGCTGTCGATGCTGTTGTCGATGATGATGGACCGCTCGGGAGCCACGTGCGCGGGGCTGAGCGTCGCGTACCTCGAGATCGATGTGCTGAAGACAAATCCACATGAAGACGACGACGACGACGAGTCTCACGCGTCGACGGAGCGCGTGCGCGTAGACCAGCTCACGAGCGGTGTGCTCGAGTCGTGGCTCCAACCGTTGATGGGGCAAAAGATCCCTCTGGCGCAAAGAGTAGCACTGTGTCGGGCTCTCTTTGTCGTGCTTTCGCACCCACTGCAGGCGTTTTCGCGCTTGAAGGCCGCGCCGACGCTCGTGCAGCAGCTCATCGCGCAGTGCTATTTCCACAAGATCACGGATGTGAAGCTCGAGATGAGCCACTTAGTCGTGCGGGCTTTTGCATGGGTCTCGAGTGGAGACTGTGTGGTGCTGTTCCCACGCGTGGTGGAGGCCGTTCACCTTATGGAGCGCGAGACGTACGTTGTGGTGCTTTTGGAGATCATCATATGTGTCAAAAGTGATTCTAACCTGGAACGTGTGTGCTGCAAACAGCGACCGCCACGACCTGCTACAACTCTTGATGGACGGCATCCGTACCCGTGTTCTCGCTTCACGAGATTTTCTGTTGCTCGAGTCCATCGCTGCTATGGACATCTTCCGTCAGCCCAGCGGAACCTCCAAACTTTCGCCTCGTACGAGCGGCTCGCACGTGTACAGAGCGCTCATCCAGTCGCTTCTGCCACCCGAGCCTGACCAGCACACGCTCATGGAGCTTCAAGTCGCGCAGCTCATCGTACTCAAAGGATTCATCCAAGTGCTTCTCTACAAGACCAACGCGTCCGTGTTTGCGCGGCCCCGGCACGACGACGAAACGCAGGACGTGATGTGCTACGTTGCACTCCTCAGCGAACACTACCAGAACATGCTGCGCAAGCCGTCACTGACGCTGAGGGAGTCCCTGCACTTCTACCAGCATGATCTACAACGCGCGTGGCGTCAGATCACATCGTGTGCCGTGCGGCTGCAGCTCGTGCGGATCGGCATCCAGCTCCACGAGAGCCACCAGGTTCTGCCCATCGCCAAACTAGTGGAGCACGTCAAGTTTGAGATCGCGCAGTCATTTTCCAGCGGCGAAGACGAGCGAGAATTCTCGGCTGAAGCCATGGCAGCATCGTCTTCGTCAGCAGTGTTTGACGATGGAAAACTCGGTGGAGGCAGTATCCATGGCGCGATTTACGGCGACATGCACAGTGGATCGGGTCACCGGGATGAGCATAGTACCGCTGTTGTTGTTGCCCTTGCTGACGTTCTCAAGGCACTCGGGGCGGCGGACAGCACTCACCTGGCTGAGGTACAGCAATTGCAGGGTACGGTTCGATCATATTTCACAACACAAGTCCCTTCTTCTTCGCTCCAGATCCACATGTAAGTCACTTCTCAATCGCCGCTTCCCGCTCATCCACTCAATTCCAATAACTCCACGATAGGCTGGAAGAATTGATGGTGCCGCAATCGAATGCAGTGAAGACTGCATACGCGTTCGAAGTCTTCCAGCCAACCCGGGTGTTCCTGCCGCCTCGACAGCAGCTGCAGATTCCGGCTGCGACGTCGATTCCGTCGCTGGCATTCGAAGAAACGCGTCCGCCGATGCTGATCACGGGTAGTGCCGACCCGCTCACACTGCACGTGTCATACGAACAGACAGTCTCGGGCCACGAAGACGTCGTCACGCTTTGCGTGTCCTGCTGTAACACCAGTAACCTCGCATTGAGCGACTTTGAAATCCACATTCGGCCGCGCGGGCCAGTGCGGTGCATCGATCCATCGAACGATCTCAAGATCCGCGTCCACCAGGGTGGGTCCAGCACGAGCAGCAGCTTGCCACCGTACGGTACACTCAAAGCCGAGAAGCGGTTCCTTGTGCAGCGCTTTGCGCAAGCCACATTCTACTTCCAGGTTGTGTACCACGAGGCCGACTCGGCCGGCGGAGGGGAGGAGCCCCTCGCAATCCGCGTGGCTCCCTCCATCCCGTTCACTGTGAACTTTGATGCGCTCTTCCGACGGCCTGCGGACGCGTTTATGAACCTGCCGTTCTTCCAGCAAGTCTGGTCGGTTGCTGAAGACAGCACAACGTTCGAAATCGCGAGCACTCACGACGCCACGCGACAGCTCTCGCGGGGCCAGACGATCCTCAAGACGCTAGGGAGCCGCGTCGCCGTAGTCCCAGAGCTTCTCGTCGACTTGCCCATGCACACGCAGGTAACGTAGTCCATGATACGGGAGGACAGTGTATGGGGTATCAGTCGTTTGATCATCATGCTGGATTTGTCTCCAACAGATCTGCTTCCTCACCAAGACCCGGTGGGACGAGTACGTCGCGTTCTCTCTCGCGCTCACGGCCAACAGCGCCGGCGGTTCGAGCTGGAGCGGCATCTGCGAAGTGCGCTCGTCACGTAACACGGTCTACGAGATGGCCAAGCAGCCCGCAGACGTGCTGACAATCCTCTGCGGAGCCCAAGCCCGCGTGGCCAAATCCACTTCTGTGCTCCGGACCGCCCACGACGGCTCGGGCAGTCGCACGGCCAGCAGAACGGCGAGCCGCACGGTGAGTTACAAGGCCGCTGCGACAACAGCTCCCGTTGCGGACCCGTTCGCGGGCGGTGCCGCGTTCCCGTCGGTGGATCTCACCTCGGTGCTGGACGCCTCGGGCGGCGCCAACAAATGGGACGCCACAAGCAGTGGTGGTCTCAGCGGCGGCGGCTTTGGGGCGGATCAGGTGCGCCCGACGGAGCCGGCGTTCGATGGCTTCGGGGGCAGTGGCTTCGGGGACTTTGGCGCGCCGCCGAGTGCTGCCTTCGGCGCCACCACGACGCCTGACAACAGCGATCCGTGGGGGTTCTCCTGAGCGTTAGCAAACCAGTACTGTACATGGGTACATCTTTAAACACGATCTTGCTGGGAAATACGTTTTTGTATGACTGGTTCAGGACCTTACCTCAAGCTCTCTCTCTCTTTCCTGAGAGTTCACAACATGACGACCATAAAACATGTTTTTCTATGAAATGCTCTTTGAAGTTCGCGTAGGTCTGTTTTTTTTCTCCCAACGCCCCCTGTTTTTTCTCCTCGCGTGAGAAGGCGAAAAAAACACACACGCCGCCAACAAACGTCACCACAGAACAAAAAATCTTTGTTTTCCCCAACGAATCGACGACCATGCGCCAAGATGCGGCGGCGGCGGCGACGCCCTCGCCGCGGCAGCAGCGCGCGCAGCGGCGCGCGGCCGGTTTTAACGCGGCGACGCCGCTCTCGGGCGTGCGCACGCCGACGTCGTCGTCCGTGGGCTCGCGCAGCACGCCGCGGCGGCCGCTCGGGCTCTACAACGACGGCCCGGACAGCGAGCAGGACGAGCACGA
>JAMFLL010000071.1:0-77479 GCA_027475725.1 Pythium rhizo-oryzae
ACACCATGAAGACCTTTGCCTCGCTCTCGCTCCCGGCGGCCGCCACGCTCACACTCCTCCTCGCCAACGCGCCCACCGACGTCCACGCCCACGGCGGCATGATCGAGCCCCTCCCGCGCGCCATCTCCACCATGAAGCTCAGCATCGACAGCACCTTCGGACACCCCATCGCCATGCGCGCCTCCTACACCAACGGCAAGGGCGGCGACTGCCTCGGCTTCACGCCCGACAGCAACCGCAAGTCGCTCCCCACGGGCAAGAGCAAGATCAAGATGCGCGCCAACGACGGCGCCAACCACGTCGGGCTCTGCACCGCCTTCCTCGTCGACCCGCGCGACAGCACCAAGAAGCTCAAGGTCGGCGAGCTCAACGACTGCATGCGGTCGCTCCACCCGGGCCCGGGCGCCAAGGGCGACGCGCCCATCCCGGCCGAGATGACCATCGACGTGCCGAGCGACGCGAGCAAGCTGCCGTGCGGCAGCGACGGCCACTGCGTGTTGCAGTTCGCGTGGGAGGCGTCGCACATCTCGCCGCACGAGCTGTACAACAACTGCGCCGACGTCACGGTCGGCAGCGGCGGCAGCAGCGGAGGTAGCGGTGGCAGCAACCCGGCTCCCGCCCCCGCTCCGCAGCCCAACCCTGCTCCCGCGCCCCAGCCGAACCCTGCTCCGGCTCCGCAGCCCAACCCTGCCCCAGCGCCGGCCCCGGCCCCTGCGCCGGCCACGGGCGGCGGCAAGTACGTGTACATTGGCGCGCACGGCGACAAGGCCGGGCTGACGCAGTGGTGCAACTGGAACTGCCCCAACTTCTGTCCCGCCGACATGTGCAAGCTCGAGGGCTAGAGATCAAGTATGAGTAGAGAAGAATCATCAGTGTGTATGTATGAACAAATGAGAGAGCTGAAATAGTATGTTGGTGAAATGCTCCTATCTTCCGGTGGCATCGTTAGTTGGACGGCGCCTCGCCCTTGAGCAGCAGCCGCGACTCGAGCGCCTTCTTGAACGCGCGCACGACGCGGAACTGCGCGCGCAGCAGCGTGAAGCCGCGCAGCCACAGCTCCTGGCCGCGGCCGGACAGCGCCTGGCGCACCTCGGCGTCCGTGCCCGGCTCGCGGCCAAACACCAGCCACCCGGGCAGGTGCTTGCTCGAGATGAGCCGCAGCAGCAAGCCCCAGGGCAGCGACAGCGAGCCGAGCGCGATGCAAATGAGCCACTGCGAGAGCGACAGCGGCGCGCAGTTGAACACGCGGCCGCTCCACTGGACCAGCACGAACTGCATGAAGATCTGGAACGCGCACACGTACGCGAACGTCGTGTTCTTGGTGATGCCCACGAAGATGTTGACCTCGTCGTGGATCTTGCGCGCGTTGAGCTCGTTAAAGAGCGTGAGCCACACGAACGTGTTGAACACGATCGTCATGTGCACGGTCGGGTTCTTCTTCTTGGCCTCCTCCTCGGGCAGCTCGTTCAGGCGGCCCGTGGGCACGTCGAACCACCTGTCGCCGTACCACACGAGCGGGATGAGCACCGCGAGCTGGAGCACCGACTGGCCCAGGATGTGCTTGGCCATCTTCTTGGAGATGAGCGGCTGCGTCTTGGGGTACGGCTTGCGCTCGAGCAGCGCCTGCGTCGGCTCCTCGGTCGCGAGCGCGAGCGACGCGAACGAGTCCATGATCAGGTTGATCCAGAGCAGCTGGATCGCGCTCAGCGGCGACTGCTCCATCACGATCGCGCCGATCACGGCGAGCGTGATGGCCACGACGTTGACCGTGAGCTGGAACTGGAGGAACTTGGAGATCGAGTCGTACACGTTGCGGCCCCACTTGATGGCGTTCACGATCGACGAAAAGTTGTCGTCCATGAGGATGATGTCGGACGCGTCCTTGGCCACCGAGGTGCCGCAGATGCCCATGGCGAAGCCCACGTTGGCCTTCTTAAGCGCCGGCGCGTCGTTCGTACCGTCGCCCGTGACCGCCACGACCTGGGGCCCGTGCGTCGGCAGGTTGGACTGCATCAAACCAGACACGAGCGTGTACTTGTCCTTGGGCGACGACCGCGCGAGCACGCGCAGCATGGGCCAGATCTTGTCGAACTCGGACTGGATCAGGTTGCCCGCCGAGTCGAGCACGCGCGCGCGGAACTCCGAGCCCTCCATCACGAGCGAACCGTCGCCGGGCGTGATGATGCCGCACTTCTTGGCGATCGAGCGCGCCGTGGTGATGTTGTCGCCCGTGACCATGCGCACCGTGATGCCCGAGCGCTCGCAGTCCTTGATCGCGCCGGGCACCTCCGGGCGCACCGGGTCCTCGATGCCCACGATCGCCACGCACGCGAGCTCGCGCTCGAGCTCCTCGTCGGTCCAGGTCTTGAGCTGCTCGACCGTGGCCTCCACGTCGCGGTACGCGAGGCAGAGCGTGCGGTAGCCCTGCGACGCGTACTTCTCGATCACGCTCGCGCCGATCGTGGCGCGGCGCGGGGCCGCGAGATCCGACTGCGTGCCGTCCACGTGCTGCACGCGGTCGCAGAGCTCGAGCACGACCTCGGTCGCGCCCTTGGTGTACACGCGGCACGTCGAGGGCGAGGTCTGCACCACGACCGACATGCGCTTCTTGGCGCTGTTGAACGTGAGCATGTGCGCCACGGGCGTGCTCTCGCGCACGGACGCGTACTCGACGCCGCAGTCGCGCGCGAACTGGAGCAGCGCGCACTCGGTCTTGTTGCCGGTGTGCTCGGGCTGGCCGCCCTCGACCTTGGGCGGCAGGATCTCGGCGGTCGAGTTGACGCACACGCCGTCCAAAAACACCTCCTTGGTCGCGGCCGAGAGCGCGGCGGCCGCGCTGGCGGCCGTGGAGAACTCGCGGTCGCCGATCCAGAGCTGCATCACGGTCATGCGGTTGGTCGTGAGCGTGCCGGTCTTGTCCGAGCACACGGTCGTGGCGCTGCCCATGGTCTCGCAGGCGTCCAGGTGGCGCACGAGGTTGTTGTCCGCGAGCATCTTCTTGACCGAGTACGCGAGCGCGATGGTCACGGCCAGCGGCAGGCCCTCCGGGATGGCCACGACCAGCACGGTGATGCCGACGATGAAGAAGTCGAGGTACCGCGACGCGTACTCGCTGTTCCAGGCCTTGTCCTGCGACACGAACGTGTTGATCGAGAAGCGGATGCTCATGCCGAGGAACACGATCAGCGCGGTCACGGTGCCGATCTTGCCGATGAGGATGGTCAATCGGTACAGCTTGCCCTCGAGCGGCGACTGCGACTCGTCGTCGTCGTCGTCGCCGTTTCCGTCACTGCCGTGGTCCTTGGTGTCGGGCTTGGGCGTCTGGATCTCCACGTACACGCCGTCGCCATCAACCGCGGGCGTTTCGGTCGTCGCCGCCTTGTTGTCGCTGTCCTTCTTGCCGTTGATGAGCTTCTTGATGATACCGGCCTGCGAGTTCTCGCCCACAGCCACCACGAGCATCTTGCCCAGGCCCTCCATGACCTTGGTGCCCGAGAGCAGGAACGGGTGCTGCGCGTTCTTCGGGAGCAGGTCCGTCTCGCCGGTCATCGCGCTCTCGTCCAGCTTGAGCTCCGTGGCCTCGAGCACGATGCCGTCGGCCGGGATGATGTCGCCCAGGTCCACGCGCACGATGTCGCCCACGAGCAGGTTGAACTTGCTCACCTCGGCGGGCGCGCCGTTGCGGATCACCTTGATGGTCTCGTCGTCCTTGATGCTGTTGAGCGCGCGGAACTGCTTCTCCTTTTGGTAGTCGTTCACGGCCGCGACCACGGTCACGATGAACACAGCGACGATGATGCACGCGCCCTCGATCCAGCCCGTGTCCTTGTGGTCGCCCACGGTGGACGTGAGCACGATCGAGATGGCGCCGGCCACCGCGAGCGCGATGATCGTGATGTCGTGCGCGGCCTCCCACATGAGCTCGAGGATGCCCTTGGCGCGCGGCGGCGGCACGTAGTTCTTGCCGAAGAACGCCTCGCGCTTCGCCAGGTCGGCGGTGTCGCGCGCGTCGAGGCCCTGGCGCACGTCCACGCCCAGGAGCTCGGCCACACCGTCCACGCCGCCGAGGCGCGCGAGCTCGTCTGCCTGGCGCTCGTGGGGCGTCTCCACGAGGCGGATGAGGTCGCCCGGGAGCAGTCGGAAGCCCATGGAGGAGAGGAAGAGGAGGAGGAGGTTGGAGAGGGGGGGAGGAGGGGGAGGGCCTTGAGGGGGAGGAGGAGAATTGGAGTGTGAGAGCGCGGTGAGGGGAGTTGCTGACGCACGATGCGATGGCGGGGGGAGCGGCGAGAGGAGGAAGGGAGGCTCGGACAAGAGGAACCGGCGGAGGAGCGAGTGGAGGAGGAGCAAGAGGAGGAGGAGCAGGGGTCGTACCGTGTGAACCCTTCGCTCAGGTGGGGCCAGGGTTACGCCTCTGGTCATTCGTCTGTCCGCGCACACAAACGCCAAGTCAACTGACTGGCCGCCCAGCTGGTTCCCGTTTCGACTAAAGCGCGAACCCATCGGTCGTGCCAGCTGGCGCGGACAGCGCCGGGCCACTATTTTAATCCCCGCTTCGCTTCGCAAGTCGGCAGAGGAGTCGAAGGTCGTCGTCGGGTCGTGGGGCGCTTGACTCACTTACAGTTTGTGAGGAGGAGGAGTTCTGACTAAAATACCGCACCCATCGGTCGACGGAGAAAGCAACTGTACGGTACGATCCCACTCCCCGTTGTTCTCGACGGTTCGGCGCCTGCGACACATCGCCCAGAGATTCGATTGCCCTCGCGAATCGGAATCGCGAATCGGAATCTCGTCCCCGACCAGCACCGAACCGACCCGCATCGGTCAACGAACTCACTGTTCACCATACATACACTTGGAGCAAGAGCAGCGCGCCTTCTCCCGCGCGCCTGGGCGTCTGGGCGTTGGTGTCGCATTCTCCGGTGGGTGCTACTCAGACTCTCTGAACCAGACGGATCGTTAGCGTTGACACTACTGGTAGCACAAAGTGATCCCACGACACGGGCAACGTCAAAACGAGATGCAGTTCCATTGATTGCTCATGCAACCCATCGAAGGAGGCAACAAACATACATCTCCCCTCTTCCTCTCTCTCTCTCTCTCTCTCCCTACCTCTCTCATCTCGCTGGCTCTCCGCCACCGATTCGGAGGACAGACCGCCAGGTCTTCTCCTCCGCTCGTCTCGCAAATGGTCGCTTACCAGATGACGCACTTCTTGGTCGGGTTCATGCGCGTGCCGGCGGCACACTGGAAGGTCTCGGCGAACTTGTCGAAGTTGATCGCCGGGCCGTTCACGCGCCAGTGGCCGGGCGAGTGCGGGTCGGTCTGGCGCAGCACCTCGCTGTAGCCGGCCGAGCGCTTCTCGCACCACTGCTGCGCAAACGCGAGGAAGAACGTGCGGTCGTCCTCCTGCTGCGAGACGCCCGTGACGAGCCCCGTGGCGTTCTTGTAGACCTGGTACGCCTGGTACGACAAGTGGATGCCGCCGTTGTCGGCGATGTTCTCACCGAGCGTGAGGTTGCCGTTCACGTTGCCCAGCTCCTGGCCCTCGGCGACCACGGGGAAGCTCGAGTACTGCGCCGCGAGGCACTGCGCGCGCTTCTCGAACTCGGCCGAGACCGTCGGCGTCCACCACTTGCGGAGCGTGCCCTTGGCGTCGTAGTTGCGGCCCTGGTCGTCAAAGCCGTGCGACAGCTCGTGGCCCATGACCATGCCAATGCGTGCGTAGTTGGCGGCCGGCGGGTACGACTCGGCGCTGTAGAACGGCGGCTGCAGGATCGCGGCCGGGAAGACCATCTTGTTGGCGCTCGGCTCGTAGTAGGCGTTCACGGTCGAGGCGAACATGTCCCAGCTCGTGCGGTCCACGGGCTTGCCAATGCCGCTCACCTTGGCGCCGGCCGCGAGCTGCTTGAGCAGCAGCACGTTCTCGAAGAACTTGTCGTTCTTGATCTCGAATGGCAGCTTCGAGACCTCATCCGGACCGCCGATGTAGTTGCGCACATGCTGGAGCTTCTCGCGCGCGGCGGCGACCGTGGCCTCGTCGAGCCAGTCCTCCTGCGAGAGCAGGCGGCTCATCGAGTCCTCGATCTGGTCCACGAGCGCCTGCGCCGAGGCCTTGGCCTCCGGGCCGAACACCTTGAGCATGTAGTACTCGCCGAGCTGGGCGCCGAGGTACGAGGTCGTCGAGTCCACGCAGAACTGCGCGCGCGGCGCGAGCGAGCCGGAGCCGCGCACGGCGCCGTGGAAGTCGTGGCTCACGCGGCGGAAGTGCTCGCCGAGCACGTCGCCGAACGCGTCGATCACGTGGAAGCTCAAGTAGTTCTTGAGCTGCAGCAGGTTGATGCTGCTCAGCACGGCGTTCTGCGCGTCGAAGAAGCGCGGCGTCATGACGATCACCGGCACGTCCGCGACGGGCTCCTGCTTGTCGATGCCGCCCAGGTAGGCCGAGAGGTACGGGAACTGGCGGCGAATCTGGTCGAGCGTGTAGGGCGTGTTAGTGGTCCACGGGTCGCGGAGCTCGGCGTTCGTGAGCGAGATGGTCGCGAACGCCTTCTCGGTCTCGAGGATATTGGCCGCGTACTGGCTCACGTTGTGCTTGTCGAGGTCGCCGACCGCGAAGAGGTCCTTGACGTACTTGACGTACAGCGCCGAGTACTTGTCGAACTTCTCCTTCTCGAGGTAGTACTCGCGCGACGGCAGCGTAAGGCCGCCCTGCACGAGCGTGAGCACGTCCATCTCCGGGTTGGCCGGGTCGGCCTGCACGTCGACCTCGAAGAACGAGCTGACGCCGATCTCCTGGTCGAGCTCACCGGCGAGCGAAAGCAGGTCAAAGGTCGAGTTCTGCGCATGGATGCGCTGGATGATGTCGGCGACGTACGCGACGCTCTCGTTGTCCACCTCGGCGGTCGTGTTCACGCACGACTCGTAGAACTCGCCGAGCACGGGCGGCTTGGCGTCGATGATCGCCTGGATGATCTTCTTGTTGTCCTGCGACACGGCGTAGAACGAGGCGTCGATCGACGCGCCATCCGACGGCAGCTCGTGGGTCGCGAGCCAGTTGCCACAGGCGTACTCGTAGAAGTCGTCACACGGGTCGGCACTCGCGTTGATGAACGAGTTGGTCGCGTCGTAGAAGGCCTTGTACTTGTCGCTGGCGTTCACGGCCGGCGCCTGCACGTCACCCTGCTTGCGCAGGCTCAGCGGCGCGTCCTTGAGGATGGCCGCGGGGCGCGGCGCGTGCCACTCCTTGCTCACGAGCGCGCCCGTGCAGAGCAGCGCGGCGGCGACGCCGTACCACTTGCGCGACGAGGACATCGCCGGCTCGCGCGGCGCCTGGATCTGGCGCGCGTCGGTGCCGTACAGCAGGCGCGTGGACTCGCTCACGGGCTTCACCATCGTGGTCGGCGGCTTGCAAGCGACTGTGACGAGAGAGGAGAAACCGAAGAATGAACGGAGCGAGGGGCTCGATGTCCCCCCTCTTTGATTTGGATCTCTTCGATCGGGCTGTGATGGCGGGCCACCAGCTGGCGAATCAGAATGTTGGTTGGGAAGTGGATCGACTCACTGTTGGCTGCGGATGTTAAGAACAGAGTGCCGAATGATTGGTGAAAACCATTTATAGAAGGCATCTATTGGATGAAATACTGCTTACTGTGTGGTCCACTCGAGTTAGTGATTGCCTCAGCACAATGCGCCGACGAACCGCGAAAGAGTGTGGGACTCGATTTCAGCCAATGGCCCATGTTGAGTCCGAAGCGTGGATCCCAAAAGTTGAGAAACCAGCGAAGAACTCCTGTTCTTCTAAACCCGGATCTGCGAGCGATTCACCCTTTGAAGCCGAGAGCTCTGTATGTATCGGTACTGTGAATGTGCTCGTGTTGAAGTAAGGCTGACATGTTGCCGGTACCGTACCCGTACAAGGCGACGCTTGACGTTCAAGCTGAATGGCGGGGATGTTGCCGTGGCTTTGAGGAAGAACTCTGAGCGAACTTGAAGATGAGGGAAATGCGCCTTCCGACATACAGCCCACAGTACTATTGGATCCAAGTGGCGATCTTCCAGCTGCAAAGATATCGGGTTTTGGAGGTTGGCATAACTTTGCGCATAGTCAACGAACAGCCTCGAACTGTGCTACACATGAAATGAGGGAGGTTGTGACGCAGCCAGCGGCCTGCTAAATTTGCCAGCCAATCAGCGCACTCCATTGAGCTGTAGTTGAGAAGGCAACAACGTCATTTCTCTTATATGAGTGGATTGGATTCGTCTACCCTTGCACATCACCATCTGGTCACTGATTTAGAGGGTTGAAGTGCATCCCCCCCCCCCCCCCCCACTGTTTTTCCTCGTGCTCATCCTCCTCTCGTCCACGGACCTTGCCAGAGTGTACACAACACGCTGTGAGGGACCACCTTCGAGCAGAGTCCGGGCGCCTTCCTCCGTCCGGCCCACTCGTATATTTGCCTTGAGCGTTCTCCCTTCTCGCTCCTCCGCTTCCTCCTCCATGACCATGCGCGTGCTCGTTCGCCTCCCCGTTCGCCGCGCCGGCCTCGCGCGCTTCAAGTCCTCGACCACCAAGCCGCTCGCCGAGCCGCTGCGCACCGTGGCCAACGCCACCAAGACGTCTTCTGTCGAGGCCTCGCTGGCCGACAAGTTTAACCTCGCGTCGCTGAACGGCGGCAAGAACCCTTTTGAGACGGCCAGCGAGCGGCTACTGCGCGAGCCGGCCAAGAAGCCAAAGAACGACGCCGAGATGAAGGACGTGTACTCGCTCGACTACCTGCTCGGCAAGAAGGCGGCCAAGACCGCGTCGACCAAGGTCGCCGTGGAGAGCGAGGCCAAGAAGAAGGCCAACCCGTTCGACGTTGCCAGCGCCAAGCTCATGTAGTCATCGTGTTGTCTTCTTCACCCCCATGTCTTTGAATCTCAATCCTTTTTATTCGAATCTCGCCGTCGCTGTGAACGATCTCTAGAATACCCACTTGGCAGGTTAGAGGTTAGTGACGTGATTGAGAGAGTCCTGAAGGCTACGCGGGTATCCCTTGGGCTCGAGCTCGAAATCCTGCCATCACAGGCACATACGCATCCACGTTTGCTGTCCACTTCATGCACTAAAACGCGCTCCGTTTCACATACCTCAATCTCGTCGATACGGGCGGCGATGGCGTCAAGGTCCATCTCGCCTGGCTGAAACACCGTGCCCCGGCTGCGCTGCCAGCGCACCTGCGAGACCCAGCCGCCTGCGACCTCGTAGATGTTGCCGTTGCGCGTGCAGCTCTCGTGGCACAAGTAGGCGACAAAGGGCGAAACCAGCTCGGGCTTGAGCTTCTCGAAGAGCTTTTCGTCGACGATGCCGTCGGTCATCTGCGACGCCGCGAGCGGCGCCACGACGTTGGACAGAATGTTCTTCTTCGCGCCTTCCTTGCTGGTGGTGAACGTGAACCCAGCGATGCCGAGCTTGGCGGCCGAGTAGTTGGCCTGGCCAAAGTTTCCGTAGAGACCCGAGGCCGAGGCCACGTTCACGATGCGGCCGTACTCTTGCTCACGCATCTGAGGCCACGCCGCCTTCGTGACCCTGTGCACAAGCAGCATCGCGAGTGTCACGATCATGAGATTACGAGATGCAAAACAATAGATTCGCCACGGCGTACCGCATGGTGCCTTCAAGATGGACGCGGTAGACGTCGTCCCATTGCTGCTTGGTCATGCGCGCGAACGACGCGTCCCGCACGATGCCTATCCATCCAGATCAGTAGCCTGCCCTAACTCCCACGACACCCTTCTTATCCTACGTACGTACCCGCATTGTTGATGATGATGTCCACGCGGCCCCCTACAATACCCGTCCATATACACACACAATCAGCCGACGAAATTATCCATCATTATTCCCCCGCATCGCTCGTACACTTCTTGATCGCAACCTCGACCACCTTCTCGCCCTCGACGGCGCTGTCGTGGTTCGACGCGGCGTCCCCCGGCAACGCCTTCGCGACTAAATCCGCGGCAAATACCGTCTTCTGCGTCGTCGGGCACGTGGTCGTGGCCGGGTCGTTCACGAGCACGTTCGCGCCGAGCGCGCTGAGGTACTCGGCGTACGCGCGGCCGAGGCCGTTGCCGGCGCCCGTGACGATCGCCACTGCGGATAAACCACATAGATACTTAGCGCCTAGAGTAGTGTTTAGATACGCAGATGCGCGGACGCACCGCGGTTGTCGAAGCGCAGGCGCGGCGCCATGATGCTGCGCTTCCTCCGCTTGCTTGACTTGAAGATTGATCCGGCCACGGGCACGTCGATGCAAACTCTTCTGGAGGATTGTTGCGCGAAGGTGGTGATTGCAGTTTTTGGTCGTGCAGAGTCGTACCTTCGTGCGACATTCGAGACACGAAAACAGAACCCGCGATTCATGTGGTCGTTGAAGGGCGAGTGCAGGAGGGTCGGACACTAGTGCGCGGAGGCCGGTTGGTTGCGGCGCGATGGAGATCTACGAGTGCGAGGACGCGGTGCAGCTCGCGCTCACGCGCGCGCGCCCGCGCCACCTCACCAATATGATCAACGAGGTACTGACGTTTGGCGCTGCGCGTCTAAATGCTTGCCGTTTGGTGGCGTCTAACCGCTGCGGGCCTCACACCCATTTTTGGTGTTCATATGTAGCACTTGGCGGAGGAACACAAGCAGCAGCAGGCCGCGTCGGCGCCCACCGCCGGAACGTCCTCGAAGCCCCGGCCGCTGGACTTTGTGTGCATCGAGTGTAGCGACGACGGTGCGTGCGTCGGCCGCGGTGTGAACATGGTGGCTGGGTCCGGACTAACCGCTCGGCGTCTATCCCTGACCATGTAGGCCCCGAGGGCCGCGCGCGCGCGTTCTTCTCGGCGCCGCCACCGACCGTCGTGTTCTGCGCGAACCGCCTGCACTCGGCCAAGGAGGTGGAGGAGACCATGGTCCACGAGCTCATCCACGCCTACGACGTACGGCCCCGAGTTCCAGAGTCCCCGCGAGGGGACTAACCTTACAACCGTAACCGCGCTCACTTTCTTGTGGTTATGGTGTAGTTTACGGTGCGCAAGATGGATATCACCAAGCCCGACGTGCTGGCCTGCAGGTACGTGTGGCGGCGCGAGCGAGCTCGCTCTGAGGAGATGTACTGAACTGAGTGGGAACTGGATGTAGTGAGATCCGGTCCGCGCGCGAGTCCGAGTGCTACAACAAGGCCCAGATCCTGTCGATGCTGCTGCCGGACGTCGAGTTTTTCCGAAACAGCAAGGCGTGGCTCCACCGGCGCTGCGTGCGCGAGCACGCCGTGCGGTCCACACGCGTGCGTTCTAGCCGTTTCGATCTCACTCCTCGGAGGTTTCTGGAAATGCGAGCTGACTGAAAGCATCGTGCTATGGTCTGTGCAGTCGATGTTTCCGGACGAGGCGCGCGAGCAAGTGGAGAAGATGTTTGACCAGTGCTACGCCGACGAGATGCCGTTTTCGAAATGACGGGGCGACATCGAAAGCGCCTCCCATAGGGTTTACAGCTACTATTAGTAACCGACGATGATAGAAAGGTATGAACATTCTGCATGCACCACGCGTGATGTATTCAAGTGGTGAGAGTTAGGGAAGAAGCGGGGAGCTGTGGTTCTTTCCACCACAGTAGCAGATCGGACAAGGAGACATCCACGGCTTCCTTGGTGAGGAGAAGGGGAGAGTACTCGACAGTCCAATACAGACAGCTGAAACGGCGCAGGACCTTGCTTTCCGCCTCGTGCGACTCTTCACAGATCTCTTCAAGGCGACTCAAAGACTAAGCGTACGCAACAGGGACCATCATGGCGACCTCGGGGAAAGCGAGCCAGGGCCCCAACATGAACGACCCGAAGGTGCGGGCCACGCTGTATATGCAGTCGCACGGTATCAAGGAGCTGTTCGACGGTCTCGCGACGCTGCTGCTCTTCCACCGACCGGCCGAGCCGCGCCAGTTCCTCGCGCAGCACCTCTCGGAGCTCCAGCGCGCCAAGCAGAACCAGACGCACGTGCGTGGACTTGTTTGGCGTCGTGCCATGTATCTGTGGAGAGTAGGGCTTGTAACCGAGCAGTCGTTTTGCAGATCCCATTCTTCGAAGAACAGGACCTGGAGGCGATGTTCGCTGCCTTCGACGTGAATGACCGAGGCTTCATCACGCCGCAGCAGTATGATCAAGGTGAGTATGCTGTCGCCTTTGTTGTGGTTTTCTTGGATGATGGCTAACAGAACGGGATCTGATCGCATCAGCACTGCGGAGCCTGGGCATCGATCAGCCGACACTCCGGCTGCCCGAGTCCATTTCCCAGATCAACCAGAGCCTGTTCACGCGAAGCATGTAGGTTGTAACGGTGACCGAGTTGCTGCTCGTGGTGCTCATTTTGTCGTCTGCTTCCAGGACCCAGGAGCTCAAGAACGCATCGGCTTCACTCATGTGATGGAGTGTTGTTTCCATAAATACGTTATGGGGCTTTCTTGCTAGCAGGAGGGGTTTGCTCAGGCAGCGCTGGGAATGAGCTAGAATTCGAGATAGGGAGGACACGGAATGAACGAGCGCGTGAGCGCGCCTTGCGCCTCATTGCGGCGCATATCGAGAAGCTGGAGCTTGGGGCAAAACTTGAGCACGCCCTCTGATGTGAAGACGTTCCAGAGCGCGAGCACACCAGCGTTGCGGATCCGGTTCTGCCGGATGTCGATGACGCGGAGGAGCTTGAACGTGCCGCGCAGCATGGCGTGCGCGAACGCCTTGGCCCCGTCGTCGCCGATCACGTTGCCCTGCAGCAGCAGCTCGCGCAGTTCCGGGAGGCCGCCTTGGTCAAGCGCTCCGAGAAGTTGAGCGGCTCCGCTGGCATCAATACCGTTGCACCGCAAATCCAGCAGCTGAAGCTGTCCGCACGCGCCCCGCACGAAGCAATCGGAGAGCGCGACCATCGCCGAGTGGCGGATGTGGTTCCATCCGAGATGGATCGCCTTCACGCGAGGGCACGCGCCCGTGAGCAGCGCACGCGCGAGCTCGAGCCCGCCGTGGTCACCGATGGACTCGCCTCGGATCTCCTCCACGTGCTTGAAGCGCTTCATGTTGACCGTGAACACCATCCGCTTGGCCGTAGTCGTCGTCGATGGCGCAGGCGAGCCACCACTGGGAAACGAACGGGAAGCGGACACTTGAGGAGGCTGGGATGTAGATGTCTGATTCAAGCGCAAGATGAGCACGCTGGATGTCTCGTCCTGCTCGCCCTTTGCTAGCGGCGGGGGCGTGTTGATCGCAGGCAGCGTGCCGTAGCGACGCCCAATCTCGTCCGCGACGCAAATGTTGCGGTCCACATCTGCGCGCACTGCGCGGCGTTGCTCCTCGTCGTCCGCGAGCGCTGCCACGAGCTGGCTCTGACAGACACGCTCCGCCTCTCGCTTTCTAGCTTCTTCAGCCTCTGTCGCTGCGATCTTGTGCTTGCGTCGATCTTCGCGCTGGAACACAGAGATAACCTGCGCGCGCTTCTCGCTCTTGATCACGTCCAGCTCGTACTGGTACAGCGTCTCCCGGAACTCGCGCTTCTTCTGCTTGGTTAGTTTTTGTTGCGCCCTGCGCTTCTGCTTCCGTTCTTTCTTCGCGCGCTTCTCCTCGTCCAGCGCCTCTTGGCTCAGACGCGCGTCCTCGGCGGCGATCCGGAACGCTTCGTGCTCGCGCTTCCAGCGCTCCTCTTCTTTCCACTCGAGCAGCGGATCTCGCCGTGCGTCCATCCATTGCTCCTGCTTGGCCCGCAGGCGCTGCTTGAGCAGCTCCATGGGCCCTAGTCTTGCTTCTTCTTCCTCATCCTCTTCACTTTCGTCGTCACTGTCTTCATCACTGTCGTCGCTGTCGACTTGACTGGCTTCACGACCCGGTCCTGCACCGACTTCTCCAGCACCTGCATGGTCTGGATGGCCATGAGCGTCGCGTTGGGCTGCATGGGCATTGTCATCGTGGACAGCTTCGTGCGGAGTCTCACGAAGGGAGAGAGATGGCATGTGATCGATTCCAGAAAAGGTGTCCACGATGGTGCAAGACGGCGAGGAGCCAGCTACGTACGCGAAGCAGAGCCCAAAGCCCAGAAACCGAGGGATCCCACGTCGCCTCGACTCAGACGCCGTGGTCGGAAGGAGCATGCGACGAGGAGGATGGAGTGGCCAAGATCAAAAGATACTTTCTGAGAACTGGAGACATTCCGAAGCATGAAAGAAGATGCTGATATGGATGTGGCACCAGAAGACGGTGTAGTTTACCTATTTCTTAGCATCCTTCCTTCATCCAACCCTCCAACTTTTGAGAGATCAGGATGTTGGGGTTATTCTTGGAAAGATCGCGGTCAGAAATACATCTCGTGCGACATCGACGCCCCCATCGACACGATTGATGGCCCCTCTCTAGCCTTCTTCCTCCCCCTTAGCTATCCAAAGCCGCATTCGGAAATCCGTCTCAACGCACACAGGTGGCCCACGCTCTGACAACCCAGCCCCTCACCCTCTTACCCCAGCCAAGATGCCGGTCTCGGAGAAGGTCCCGCTCGCGCTGCGCGTCGCCACCGTCGGTCTGTCGATCCTCACGTTCGCGACCGGCGGCGCCGGCCACCTCAAGTCGTGTCAGCTGGGCACGGAGCACTTCAACTCGTACCACCAGATGAACTTTGTAATCACGCTCGCCGTGCTGGTGTGCGTGGTGATGACGCTGCGCATCGTCGCGTTCGACTACAAGCGCCGCCGCCTGCCGGGCATGCACGTGCAGCTCGCGTTCGACGGCGTGTTCCTCGTGCTCACGTTCATCGCGGCGGTCGCGGCGGCGCTCTCGCCGGTCGCAAACGACGTGTGCACGGGCGACGACGACCGCCGCGTCTGGATCCAGGAAGTGTGCGAGTTCAGCTGCTCGAACGTCGTGGCGGCGATTGTCATGATGTTCTTCCTGTTCGTCTGCTTCCTCGCGCAGATCCTGTTCACGGCCGGCGTCATCCGCGTCGGCGAGACGGCCGCGCCCGCCGAGGACTTCACGTTCGACGAGACCACCGGCACGCCCCGTGCGCGCAAGATCAACGCCCAGAGCCCCGCGCAGGCCGCCGTTGGCCAGGTGTAAGCGAATTCGCGACACAAGAGCCAACAGCAGCACGCCGTGCGTTCCGCACGCATCTTTTTATTCCTTTCTGATCTATTCTCCTGATGACACACGATGGTGTGCGTCCGAGCATTCGATTTTTTTCCGCTTGGTTCTTTTTTTTTCTTGACAGATAACATGGGTACACCTCAGCCACGTCCAGTGTAGCAGCAGTTGGTACAATTCGCGTTGGCGGCTTCACACCAAGCGGATTCCGCGCGTGTGCACACCCCGGATGACTCTGGACGACTCCGGGTGACTCTGGACATGCGCGAACTCTGGACGGGCACCCAAGCCCTCCGGTGAGCCAACGTGGCGCATTAGGTTCATGTACCCGCCCCAGTTCGTTTCTCCGGTTTCGTGAAGCCAGCTGGATCCAAGTCATGGACGCGCGTTGGTTCAACCAACACGTCGCAGCGACCACGAGGCCTGATACCGGAGCGCTCTTGCTGAGCAAGCTCGGTCAGCACGTTTGCCCCGCCATCAAGATCTCGAGAAGCGGGAATAGGGGTCCGCACCCGATGCACAGTTCAACGTTTGAGAAACGCAGAACCAACGCAAGATGTGGCACGCGGCCCTAGCGATGGCGCCAGCCCACACTGCCCCGCTGCACGCGCTTGGCAGCAAAGCCACTCGAGCCACGTGCGCCATGCACTATCAGTGCCGCCATGACGGCACCAATGCTTAAAAGCGTACAGGTCCAGTAAGGCGCTTGGGGAGTGCGCGAAAGTTCCTCAGCAACCTCCCGCGTTCGTTCAATCGCGACCATCTGACGTCCGGCAACCAATCGACGCGGGGTAGGTCTTCACACGGTTTCATCCAATCCGATGGCGCTGATTCGTTCCTCAACCTTGACTGAGCCCTGACCATGTGGTCTTCAGAACGGGTAGGGATAGGGATGTCACTGACATCCCGGTTTCCCCTTGCCCGGCCGCAACGCGGGCCGCGAGCGTCCATGGCTTTGGCGTGCCGTGTGTGTGTGATGTGGCCCAGATGCAAAGCCGGTCGGTCGGAGCGCAGCCACCTCCTTCCTCCATCGCATCGTCCGCCGCCGGACGGGGTTTCCTTCCTTGGTTCCCACCAGCTTACTACTCGTTATTCGCGACGTCCGCGGCGTCTCCCACCCGCGACCTCCCGGGCGCACAAGGGGAAGGGCACAGCCGATCTCCACGCCCTCCTCCTCCATTCTCCTCTCCTCCTCCATCGACCTCCTCTCGGCGGACGCGAGCACCTTCGCACAGACCACGCTGCATGCACCGGAGCCTCCATGGGCGACTACGGCAAGCAGAGCTGGAGCTTCATCTCGGAAAACTCGTTCTCCACGCGCTCAGACGTGCCGCTCGACGTGCTCGAGTACGCGGCCTCGCACGACTCGATCGACGACCGCGACGCGCTCGGCGTCACCACGCAGAGCGATGAGGACCTCGCGGCCGCCATGCGGCGCGTGCGCGAGCGCATGCTCTCCAAGGAGCGCGAGCGCGAACGCGAGCCGCCGCCGCCGCCGCCCAAGTCGGCCCGCACCGCGAGCACGCAGTCGAGCGCGCGCGAGCCGCGCAGCGCGTCCACGCCGCGGCGCAAGCTCACGGTGACGTTCAAAGAGGAGCGCGAGAGCATCCCCGTGGTCTGCCGCCCGAGCAGCGCGCCGTCGCCGAGTATCCAGCTGCTCGAGGAGCCGGCGTACCAGCAGCGGCCGCGCGAGCGGTCCAACACGCCGCAGAACTTTTTCAACCACACGCTCTACGGCTCGCTGCGCCACGGCGAGTCCGTGGACCCGTTCGCGCGCGAGTACCTCGGGCTCGCGTGCACGGCCGCGGCCTCGGGCTTCATGGTGCCGTTCCTCGAGGCGTGCTTCCTGCCGCTGCTCGCGGTGTATTTAAACCTGAGCGACAACCAGCGCCACGCCGCGCAGCGCTTCCTCGAGCTCCCGGGCGTCGTGTCGTTCTTCATCGGCATCGTGTCCGACTTTTACCCGCTCAGCAACTTCCACCGCAAGTCGTACATGCTGCTCGGCTGGGTCTTCGCGTACCTCAACCTCATGGCGCTCGTCGTGGTCGCCATGATCGACGACGGCACCGAGCTGCTCAGCGACAACGTGCGCACGTTCGGCGGCGGCGTCGTGTACATTCTGCTCATGATGGGCACGAGTCTCGGCGTGACCATCGCGACGGTCACGGCGCTCACGTTCCTCGTCGAGCTCTCGCAGCGCGAAGCTATCCACGACCGCGGGTCCGTCATGATGAAGTATTTAATCACAAGAGAAACGGCCAAGTTTGTCGCTTTGGTCGTCACCTCGCTGATCATGGACTTTAACGACGCCACGGGCCGCACCAGGAGTGTGGTCTCGCTCAAGGTCGTTGTGCTGATCATGGCGCTGATCGTGCTGTTCCCCATCCCGGCCGTGCTGTTTCGACTGAAAGAAGAGAAGCGCGAGATCAAGGTCGACTCGGTGGACCGGTCGTCGCTCACGCACCAGCTCTGGAACATCCTGCAGCAGCAGGCCGTGTGGCGCATCATCCTGTTCGTCTGCGCGTCGTTCTTCTTGCTGTTTTTCGAGTTTGAGAACGCCTCGAAAGCACTGCTCGTGTGGGCACACGTGGATCCGGACGCTGCGCGTGTCGGCGAGATCCCGATCCAGGCCATGATCGTGCTCATCATGTGCTTTTACCGCGCCAAGTTGCTCAACTACAGTTGGATTCGCGTGAGCGTGATCAGCATTTTGGTTGCCGTAGTCGCTACGATCACGGCTGCGACGCCCGTGATTTTCGACTCGACACGGTCTCCATGGTACTTTTTGTCGATGCAGTCACTCACGGGGATCAGTCGTGGCCTGCTAATTGTGGTGACGACACTGCCAATCATCGAGATCACCGAGACGGGCATCGAAGGCGCCACGACGGGCTTGGTGTCATCGTACGACGTGCTGATCCGCTCAGTTGTCGCGACGTTCTCGGAAGGTATCAGCAAATCCAGCAGCTCGCTCGTGCGCGACTTTAGCGTCGAAATGCTGGCGAAGAACGCGTCACGAACGCGAGGCAAGGCATTCGCGTTCACACTGGGGCAGTGCGGCATCCACTTGGTGGCGCTACTCCCCAGCATGTATTTATTACCGCGGCAGAAACTCGACGCGCAGCAAATGCGCGCGTACGGTGGGTACCACCGCGCCGCGGGGCTCGCCATCCTGTTTCTCTTTCTCGGGCTCGTGATCTACGCCGGCACGGTCAACGTGCTGGCGCTGCTCCACAAGTATTGAGACCCAAGATGGAAGCCGCTTTCCTCCCAGGCATGTTGTGCTCCGGGGGAAGATTATTAGTCGTTAGAAGGTTGTGATGAAGTATGTAAGAACCCGTTGTATGCGGCGGAGCGTTATCGAGAGAGAGACAGAGAACGATAGTGATATGGACGTCAACGTGAATGGAAAACGTTCCAAGCAGTTTACAAACCGTTCGGTGCTTGGGTGGACTCTGAGATGGCTACACAGCAACTTGCCTCTCTAAACATGGTTCGCAGCGTGAAAATCTGTTTTAGAACTCCTAAACATGTCACTAAATGGGGGTCCCGCTTCTTCGCGCCACCAATGCCACCCCAATAGAAAGCTGAAAATGACGGGAAAAGTCGACGCCGTGCTCTCGGCGCTGGCCGCGAACCGCGCGTTCGCGGAGGAGCTGAAGCGCTCGCTGGATGCGCTGGACGCCGAGGAAAAGCAGATCCAGACGGCCCTCCAGGCGCTGCGCCAGCGCCGCGCGTTGCGACGCGCCGAGCGTGCAATGCGCGCGTTCGGCTGGGATCCGCTGGACGCGACCACGCACACTGGCGACGGCGCGGCGCGCGACGTGTTTGTGCGTGAGAGCGAGAGCCGCTACAAGCGCGTGGGCGACGCGCCGCGGTCGTTCATCCGCAAGAAGCCGTCGTTCTTCTACAGCGCGCCGGAGAAGCCCGAGAAGCCGGCCAAGCGCGTACGCGACCGCCGCAAGAAGCGGCTGCCGCTGCCGTCGTTCGCGCCGCCCGTCGTGGACCTCACGAAGGAGTGCGAGCCGGTGCCGAACCTGGACACGCTGTGGCTGCGGCTCCACAGCCACGAGGCGTTCGTGGCGACGCCCGCCAAGGTGTTTACGCCCAAGGAGCGCGAGGTCGTGCGGCGCTTCGCGCAGCAGCACGCGCCCGACGGCGACCTCGCGCGCGAGATCCCGCTCGAGACGTGGAACCTGATCGCCCAGGTGACCAAGCCGCCGATCCACCGCACGGGCTTCGCGTGCAAGCTCTGGTGGGAGCTCCACGAGAACCCGACGGCGCGCCGCGCGGCGTGGACCAAGGAAGAGGACAAGGCGCTCAAGGCGCTCGCGGCCGACCCGGGACTTACCAACAACTGGGCCGAGATCGCGCGCCGCATGCCAATCCCCGGGCGCCCGCCCGTGCACTGCCTCACGCGGTACATGACGCGGCTGTGCGCGTCCAATCTCAACGACAAGTTCACGCCCGAGGAGGACGAGATGCTGCGGCGCGCGGTGGACGTGTTTGGCGAAAAGTGGACCATCATCGCCGACCTCATGGACGGCCGCATCGCCGAGCAGCTGCGCCACCGCTGGCAGCTCTCGCTGAGCCCGCACGTCAAGCTGGGCAAGTTCTCGGTCATGGAAGACCGCCGCTTGCTGCTCGCGCTGTACGCGTACTACGACCGCGACGAGGTGTTCCACCGCGATGCTGTGCAATGGCAGCAGATCTGCCACCACCTCGCCGGGCGGCCGCCGCCGCCTGTGCGTGACCGGTTCCTCATGTCGATCAACCCGGACGTGACGTTCCGCGAGTGGACCCCGCAAGAGGACGAGGTCGTGCGCTCGACCGTGGAGACCTACGGCTTTGACCTGCCCGGGCTGTGGCCTCGCATTGCGGCGCAGTTGGGCAACCGTACGGACAACCAGGTCTCGCGGCGCGCGCGCACGCTGCTGGCCAAGGAGTACAAGGAGTACAGGGAGGCGAAAGAGCGCGCCGGCGGCGACCGTACGACACTGCCGACCATTTTTGCACGCATGAGCACGGGGCGCCGCGATGGCCGGGTCCCGGGCGTGTATGAGAAGCGCAGCAGCTACAACGGTGACGAGCACCGCCCGGGCGAAGACGCTGAGGAAGACACAGCAGAAGACGAAGAGGAAGACGAAGAGGAAGGTCGCAGTGCTGCTGATGGTGTCGTGGACTTGAGCGAGGTGTAGCCACGCGAGTGTGTGCAGGTGTTCTTGGCGCTCGGAATAGGATTCGGAGCACCTGTGCGTGACATGCCGCCAAGTTCCGTGGCAAAAATACTACAACTCGTTCAGTACTTCTTGATGGATCTCTCGTGTGGGCGTCAGTATCGGAGCTTGGAGCAAGCGCATCGTGTCCCAGCAAACGCGATTCTTTCCTCGCTGACCTACAAGCAGCCCAGCGAATAGGCAATTCGACCATGGACCCGCTGTCGATCAGCGCCGTCACCGTCAAGCGGAACACCATCTCGTCGCGCGGGGGCGCGTCGCGGTCGGGCTCTGGGCAGCGTTCGCTGTCGGCGTCGCAGTACAAGATGGACGAGAGCATGGTCCACGACGGCAGCGACCAGGCCAAGCCCGTGTTCTCCAAGCTCAAGCCCACGCGGTGCTACCGCCCCAAGGAGTGGACGCCCGAGGTCGAAGAAGGTTCGTAGCAGGCGCACAGCAATTCGCGAAAGGACAAGTGAGTTCCTCATCTTCTTTTTCTACGTCACTTAAGCTTTTCGCGTGCAGCAAACGGGCTGGCGAGACGTGAAGGAGTACATGGAAGTGTACGGCGCGCCAGAGCGCTGGGAGAACGGGTTCATTCGCTGTACCCGTGTCAAGAGCAACGGATACTACACTTACTGGTGCGTACGAATGCGTTCGGACTACCACCGCTGGTGGAGAGCTAACGTGGATTGCATCACTATCAAGGCGAACGCACCGCGAATGCGACGACAAGTACCTGCACACGGTCAAGATCTTCGAGTACGCGTAGCACACAAAAGCACCATCGTACACAGCACGCAATATACGGTATTAGCCATGCTTTATCCAAAGATGCTGCGTCGCACACGCGTGAGCCACGGCGTGTTCTCTTCACTCTCGCCTTAGAAGCACAAGCACGCCACTCGTCACTATCGCCAGTAGCAATACCAGCAGAGGCCGCGTCCACACGGACGCCGAGCTGAGCTGAAGCCCACCTGAAGCCGCCGACTCCACGGCCTGCGTTGGAGATGCCGTCACAGCCGCATGCTTGGTTGTCGAGGTCGTGGTCGTGGTCGTGGTCGTGGCCGCTTCCTCCTCCGAGTCTTCGCTTTCTTCCTTCTTGCCCAGCAAACGCCCGCCCCATGTCTCTTTCTCCTTGGCACGCGCCTCAGCCGTCTTCTCCGCCAGCGTTTGCAGCGCCTATCAACGCAAACATGCTCGGTTAGATCTGCGATTCCAACCTCACAAGACCAATCCGCCGCACCTCTCGAATGTTCTTGTCGTTGGGCTGAATCTGCGCCGCGAGCTTGAGCTTCTTCCGAGCGGCGTCCAGGTTCCCACTGAGCAAGTGGGCCTTGCCGCCGCGGTAGAGCGCCTTGGGGTTCTTCGCGTCGATCGCGAGCGCCAGGTCGGCGTGCTCTACGACCTTGGCGAGGTCCTGCGCGCCGTCCGAGCCGCCCAAATAACACATCGCGAGGTTCAAGTGCACGGGCAGGCGCACTTCGTTGACGGCGTCGCGGTGCTTGTCCAGGAACTCAAAGTGCCACGTGCCCTCATCAAAGTCGACGTGGAAGAGCGCGCGCTCGTACCACTCGATCGCGCGCGGGACGTTCTTCAGCTTGAACTGCGCCGAGCCGCGGTCGCGGCAGAGCGCCGCGCGCTCCACGCGCGTCTCGAAGATGCACGACCGCTCCTGCCCGGCATTTCCCCAGTTGGTACCACATAGAAAAAGAGAGAAAAGAGTGAGCGCCTTACATCTTCCATCAAGAGCTTCTCGAGCTGCTGCTCTTCGCTCAGCGGCGTCTCCGCGCCGTTCTCATGGACCTGGGCCTCGGCCATCTTTATGATGTTCTGGAAGGAAATGACGCTGGCAAATGCCATGGGGCAACGGGACTCACCATCATTCCCATAGGTACGCATTTCACCCGGTTGCCTCCCATACAGGATGCCGAGGATGGGCGGGGATTGCATGATAGAGGTGCGTAAGTACGTTACCTTTGATTAACCAGCTGAAGAGAAGCTCGTTCTCTCGTGGGACACATCCCACTTGGCCGCAGTTCGAGAGAAGACCACGAGCACCACATCCCCGCAACAACGATGGCGACCACCGCGACCGCCGACACGCCGCTGCCCAAGCTGACCGAGGAGATGCGGCTCGCGACCAAGAGCGCGCACAGCTTCTCGCAGAGGTGTGTCGGACATCCGGTTGGCTTTCCGGAAGGCTGAACAAGCTAGAATCGCTCATCGCGCTGTGTCCCCGTGTGGTTGACAGTGCCGTGAACGCCAAGCTGCTGGTCTCGTTCACGAACAAGAAGGTGTACGGCCAGGCAGTTCTCCTGTTCTGTACGTGTGTTGTTCTGAGCTGGCGAGTAGTGAGTTGGCGAAGAAGCGACGTTGATAGATGGTGTATGCGATCAGACTACATCTACGCGCAGATCGAGCTGTCGATGCGATCGCAGAAGAAGAACCCGATCTTCAAGGACGTGCTCGAGGCCTGCGAGAAGCTGCATCGAGTGCGTATGGATAGAGTTGACGTTGCGGTATGAACGGCATCATGTGTCGATCTAACACTGTGGATAGAGTGACGCGTTCGTCAAGGATGTGGACTTCTACCTTGAGGAAGGATGGAGCAAGCAGTACGGACCGCCGCCGGCTGTCGTCACGTACGTGAACCGCATCAAGGAGCTGGAGAAGGAGGTGCGTGGCGTGCTGGAGCGTATCTTTCAGTAGTGTGCTTCCACGATCTCGCGACTGACGACGCGTCTCTGGACACTTTAGGACCCGATCCTCCTCATCCCGTACGCGTACCACATGTACATCACTCTTCTCTCGGGTGGACCCTACATCAAGAAGATGGTCATGCGAGCCTTCAGCCTCCAAGACGCGAACGGCGTCCAGATCTTCGAGTTCGAGTCGAAGAGCCTCATGGTAAACGCACACGTTCCAGCCCAGTATGTGGGGTTGAGCAGTGCCACTGAACTCGTTTGGTGATCTGGATACTAGGCTCTTCGCACTCCGTTGAAGGACGCGGTGGACGCCCTGCCCATGGATGCGGATACGAAGAAGCGCTTCCTGGCTGAGTCTCTCCGTGTGTTCCAGTCCAACAATGAGGTGCGCTTCCCGCGTTGCATTGTGTCGCCTCCAACTGCACTGATGTGCCTTCGGTCGTGTTTGGTGATCGCATCGTAGGTGGTGAAGGGCATCGAGGGCATGGGCCGCCAGTTTGCGCTGTGGCTGCTCAAGTGGATCATCGTCCTCCAGCTCATCTACTGGGTGTGTAGCAATGACGCTCCTTGGCAGCGCTATGGTGCTGAAACAGGGACACAGAGAGCTAACACGCCGTGCTTGTGCTTGAAGACCTACGTGCTGTTCGTCCAGGGCAAGCCCGCCATCGCGTAGGTGAACTCACACAACGCCATACGGGAAGGCATCGTGATCCGTATATTGTGTGCTCCATATCCGGCTACAATATGTAAAACCCTTGATAGCGAATAAAACCTACATGCTCGAACCAAGGTTCTAGATCGCCTCTCGAAGGTTTCCCTCCCTTTCTCCCTCACAGTTCAAACCGACCAGCGACCGGCAGCCAGCAACCCGAAAGGACCAATAAGGAGAATGGTACGTGGCCGCTGGACGCGAGAACTTGGACGCGCGTTCGCGGCCCGTTCGCGGCGCCCCACACGCCGCACATAGCTCCTTCCTACGCGTATCGTCTTCTCCATCTCCTGCTCGTTTCAACGCGCCTCCTCGCGTCCAATTCCGACGCCGAGAACCTGCGGAAACGCTTGTTGAGGGAGAGGATGGCGTGACGCTTGAGGCAACAGGGCGACGTGAACTTCAAAGAGTTCAGGGGAATATGGAGACGGAAGAGAGGACGCGTCGCGAGCGATGGGCTGATGAAGCCGTGTGCGGGTCCAGTTCGACGCAGCGCTCGTTAGGTTACGCGGACGCTAACAGAGTTGTGTGGGCGATTGGTTGCTCTGTAGGAAGGAGATCATCAGCAGGCACCGCCGCCGTTCCGTGAGGACTATCCTCCGCCGGGCGACAACTACAACCGCGGCCCTCCGCCCGGCGCGGTCCCCCATGGAGGTGGGTACAACGTGCCGCCGATGGATCACCGCGGCGCGTACCCGCCGCGCTCGCCGCCCATGGGACACGAACCTGATTTCCGTGGTCGCCGCGACAGCCGCGATGCAGGTTACGACGGCGGCCGTCCGCACGGAGGCGGATGGAATCGTGGCGGCCGCCGCAGTCGCAGCCGCAGCCCGCCCAACGGAGGTGGCTACGGCCGTGGTGGGGGCTATCAAGGCCCTCCGCCAAACCAAGGGCGCGGGGATTACCAATATGCCCAGGGGGACAACGGCGCGCCCAACAACGGCGGCGCCCACGTCGAGCGCAAGGCTGTGCAAAGCATCGAGCCTATGGATTCGTACAAGGTGTTCATGATGCGCCAGGACGAGAACTCGACGCCCGAGACGTATCAGCAGCGGTACGAGGAGTACAAGAAGAAGTACACGCAGCGCCTCATGCGTGCTTTCTTTGAAGACCACAAGGGCGAGGAGTGGCTGCAGGAGCGGTACTCGCCGGCGATTCGCTTCCGACTGGACCGCCAGAAGCGCGCGCAGAAGATCGCTGAGGCGAAGCTGTTTGTCGAGCGCGTCGTGAGCGGCACCGCTAAGATCTGCATGGATGAGGAGAACGAACTCACTGGCAGCGACTACGACAATGATCTTGAGGACAGCAAGCGAATCCTGTACGTTCGCCGCATTCCATGCGCGTGCCCTGAAGCGACACTTAGCGAGACGATCAAGAAGGCGGTACGTTCGCTCTATCTCGAGTTTATCACTCTCGTCGAAGATGATTTCTGATATTTGATTCGGTTTCTAGGGTGTCAATTTCCAGCGTATCTACCTCTCGGATCCGGTGAAGAAGAGCACTTTCGAGTTCGACAGGTCCGCATACATCGTGTTTGAAAATGCCGAGCTGGCGGCTGAGGCCCTGCCGAAGATCCACAACACATTCATCCAGGACGCCGACCTCTTCACACCGTTCCGGCTCCAAGTATCTCAGCATCGTTCCCGAGCACCATTGAAGACCCCTTCGTACCTCTCAGTTCCTGAGCGTCTGTCGCTTGACTTCCAGCAGGCGTTGAAGCTGGCGGGTCTTCTTGACAAGGCACTCTACTTGAAGGAGGATGATCTCAACTCTTGCGGCATCGAAGCGCTGCTTGAGAATGAATCTGTGTCCGCGAACTACTCGACGGACAAGCAGAAGCTCGATGTGATCATTGCTTACCTGCGTCGTGTCCACCACTACATCTACTACGCTGCCGTTCAGTGCATCGACATGGGCGACATTATGCACGCCCACCCAGCGCTTTTCTGTCGTCCGGCGCCTACGACGAAAGATCTCGAAGACGAAAAGGTACGAACAATGTTTTCTTGCGGGTGACGATGGCGATTATTCTCACACTCGATATGGTGTTGTTAGGTCCGAAAGGAGTCCGTTGGAGGTGCTGAAGAGACCGCCGAGTCCAAGGGTGGCTGGGCTGCCAACCTCGATGAGAAGGTGCAAGCATACATCGAGGAGCTGAGTCCGGACAATGTCGCAGCGAAGCTCGACAAGGAGAAGGCGCTAGTTGATGAGGTTGAGACAAGAGAAGAGTCTTCGCTGGAGACAACATACTCGAACTACGCTGAGAAGGCGGGTGAAGATGGCAAGCATCGATGCCGATTGTGCACCAAGCTGTTCAAGGGGCTCGATTTCGTCAAGAAGCACATTCGAAACAAGCACCCGGAACTCGTCGTCGACAAGATTGCCGAGGTTGGCGAGAGTTACATGTGGGAGCAGTACCGAGAGGACTCGAACCGGCCTCTCCCACCCATCGAAACGACCAACATTTTGACAAACCCTGTTCTGGGTGGCCGTGGTGGCCCATCGGGTGGCTCGTACGCCGGTCGTGGTGGAGGTCGTCCGTACGGAGGAGGTCCTGGAAACAGAGGATACCAGCGCGATGGTCCGGGTTACCGCGGCTATGGACCACCTCGCGACAACCGCCCTCGACGAGGATCTTTCGGTGACAGCCGAGGGCGCTCGCCACCGCGAAACAACCGTCCTCCGGAGGGTAATCTCCCCGTTGACCCCCGCCAGGTCACCAAGTCATACCAGGATCTGGACAACCTGCAAGACACCAAGGTCGAGCTGAGCTTCGACGCCCTGGACAGCTTGCCTCCTCCGAAGAAGAAAACCAAGCTGTGAGCTCATCCAATCGCTCCCAATTCGGTCAAAATCATGTCAGCTCGCTGACAGACATGCACCCGGTCCAGATGGTATCACCAGCGCTCGTCGCTTTCATCATGGAATCGCTAGCGTCGGCATGCGCGACGCTCATAGGTAGACGAAACTCATCCCTGAATTTACACTTTTTACCCTCTTCGACTTTGCAGCCACTTAATCCAGCAGATCATTTCAGCCCTCCATCACCAGCTCCGTCGCCGTAGATCGCCGCATCAGCTCGCTCTGGATGGAGTCAGCTTTACTTCGCACCAGTCTCCGCGCAACCACTTCCTCCAGCTCCACGCGAAGGCCGTTGATCTTGAACCTAGCGAACCCCACGGGTACGTCAATACGCGTGGGCGCTGGACCACTCCCCGTCGATTCTTCCCACGACTCGACCGTCGCGTCGGTCGCACTGGTCGGTTCGACGTCCTCCTCGGTGTGGATGTTCATCGCCGAGCAGAGCACTCGCGCGTCCGTGGCGGTCGGGAGATCCATCAACTGCGCCAGCTCACTCAGCGCGAACCGGTCCAGCTTCCCGTACGCCTTGTTCATGCGCTGCATTGCCGACACCCAGACCACCGGCAGGTGGCGGAGCGCGAGACACTGCTGAAGCACCGGCAGCGCCCGGAACGACCGGAAGAACGCGCCCGAGTCGCCCGTGTGGAACGCCACAAACAGCGCGAGTGCGCGGCGCAACGCGTCCCTCCGGAGCAGCAAAGGCGGCACCTTGAGCAGCAGAAGGCTAGTACACAACGGGCGCGGTTAGTGGGTTCCAAGTGGCAGTCAAGAGAGCAACTCCATCGTACCTGACGGCGCGTGCGTCGCGGAGGTGGAGAATCACGTGGTACGCGGCGGCTTCTTCGTACAGCGCGCGGTCGTCGCTGGTCTCCTCGTCGCTGCTCGCGGCCGCGCGCTGCGCGTGCACTTCCGTGAGCGCCGACGCGAGCTGCTGGTCGTTGAGCAGCTCGCTCCAGTCGAGCGTCTTGTCCCCAAGATCCAGCAGCTGCGCCGCGCGGAAGCTCGCGGCCACGTAGAAGCGCGCGATGCGCACCAGCGCGACCACGCGCGAGCGCGCGCGCACGCGCTGCACGACAAAGTCCTGGCGCACGCTGCGCAGCCGGTCGTTCAGGAAATGGTACAGCGCCAAAAAGTCCTGCGGGCGCGTCGTGACGGCGTCGCCACTTTCGCTCGACCAGTCAAAGCCGCAATGCCGCCAGCACAACGCGTTGGTAAACAAGTGGCGCAGCGTTTGCTCCAGCACGCGCGGCGGGCGCAGCTGCGCGACGTCGATGTCCACGCGGCCCGCGGCTGGGCGCCGGTACTTCTTGACGGCCCACGACGCCGTCGCGTCGCTGTCGTCCTCCGGATTCTTCTCGAAACGGCTCACGTCTTTGATCTGCTGGCGCGCGCGCACCTCGTCGCGCGAGCACATGGCCGTCAGCTCGCCCACGACAGGCGCGCTGGAAGTAGCCAATGCGGAGCGCACTGGCGTCGGTGTGGGCGGTGGAGATGGTGCCGGTGGCGGGCCGCGGCGTCGCCAGTCGCGGTCGTTCTCCGCCGCAGCACCGTCTCCCCGGGTCGCTCCGCCGCGTGCGCCACGCGCGCTGCCGCGCCGATCGCCGACGCGCCCATCTCCCCGATCTCGTGCGCTCCCCGGCGCGCTGTAGCGCCCTCCGCGGCCGCCGCGCCGCGCGGTCTCCGCCATGCTTGGATCCTTCCAGGCTGGTCTGGAGTGACTGTAGCTCCGATGTCACTATCGATGCCATCGTCACTATCTGGGATCTTCAGTGATCTCAGCACATTCGAGGATCCAAAATGCACACACTTGTCTTCCGCTCACTTGTTATTTACTACTACTCTGAGACCTTCCTCGAATGCCCATACTTTTGCTTCCTACTACCTACTACCGGTGCTGCGCGCGGCGACGGCGCCGCCTGTGGCCCCCGCCACGAAAGCCCCACTCTCTTGACCCTGTCACACGTCGCAGATCTCGGACGCCGTGGCTCTACGGGTGGCCCTGCGCCGACGTGACCTCCTGCGCGTGCTTGGCGCAGTGGCCGTTCTTCTGGGCCCACTTGGCGCAGTTCGGGAACTCGCAGCGCTTGCCGCCGCCGTGGCCGCGGCAGTAGCCGCCCGACTGGCAGCTCTTGGTGCAGCCCTCGAACTTGCAGCGCACGCCGCCGCCGTGCTGCTTGCAGAGACCGCGCGACTGGGCCGTCTTGGGGCAGCCCTCGACGTTGCATGGCTTGCCGCCGCCATGCGCGATACACAGGTGGCCCGTCTGCGCGCTCTTCATGCAGCCTTCGACCTTGCACCGGCGGCCGCCGCCGTGGAGTTTGCACATGCCCTTGACGCGCGCCGCGTGGTTGCAGCCCAGCGCCGAGCAGATCTGGACGCCGCCCTGGGCCTCCTGCTTCTGCTGCTTGACGTGCGCCGAGGTCTGGAGCAGCGCAGCCTGGTGGTGCTGCTGCTGCTGGTGCTGCTGCATCTGCTGCTGTTGCTGCTGCATCAGCATCGCGCTGTAGTGCTGGTGCTGCAGCGACGCGGGCTTCATCTGTGCGTTGTGGTAGGTCGACGGCGTGCCGGCGGCGCCCATCATCATGTCCGAACCCGCGCCCAGCATCGCCGACTGGTAGGACATCCCGGCGTACGGCGACGGCTGCTGCAGCATCGCCGGTGGCAGCAACGTTGTCTGCTGCTGGTGCGGCGTCGACGGCTCGACCTTGACGGGAGGGTACATCATACCGCCGGCAAGGGGGGTCGTGTTGCCCATCATGCCCATGCCGCTGTGACCATACTGTGCGCCACCACCGTACAGCGCCTGACCGTACGTCTGGTATCCGCCGACACCAGCGGTTGAGTAATCGTTGTTGTACGCGGTCGTGTTCGAGGCCGAGCCTGTAGCGCCGCCCAGACGAGATGACGGATTTACCATGGTCTGGGTATCGACGAAGCCACCAGAGTGCGCGTGCTGCGACTGGGCCGCATGCGTCGGGCTTTGGTAATCCAGCAAGTTGTCCAGATTGTCCACTTGCACGACTTCATCGCCGCCATAGTCCTCATTGTCGTACCCGACGTCGCCCTCAATCGACTCGAGCACATTCGCCAGGTGCTGGAAGCGGAAGCTGTCTTGGCTCGTCATGGGCTTCTGAATCGTCTGGTTTGAAGTCGCGTTGAGCATGGACTGGATGATCTCGAAACTCGTCGTGCGCCCCATGGACTGCGCGTTCGTGTTCGGGGTCAAGAAGGATCGCATGAGGTGCAGGCTCGAGAGCCGCCGCAGGTTGCCGTCCTGGCTCTCCTTGTACACGTCCGTCATGGGCTCCGGGTGGCTCGCAAACGAGTTGTCGATAAAGCTCAGCAGGTGCTTTAGGCTCTCTTTCTTTTCCGTCATCGTGAAATTGTTCGAGCTGAGCAGGCTCTTGAGGGTCGGACGGTTCTCCTCGCTCTGCGTCGCGCTGCGGTTCTTCATCTCCGAGTTGAGCAGCATGTTGCCGCCGCTGGATGCCATGAGCCGCACGGACGGCGGCTGCTGGTCGAGCAGACACGAGAGCACGTCCTGGATGCTGGCCTCGCGGTGGAGCGGTTGCCGAAAGTCGACGCTTCCATTCGAACTGTTGCTGCTCGTGGCGCTGCCGCTGCCATCCGACGCCGCGGCCGCGCTGGCCTTGGTGAGCCGCTCGCTCACGCCCGCGGGCACGACCAGCGGCACGTTCTGCTCGGCCGCGGCCTTGATGCGCTGCTTCATCTGCTCCCAGCTGCTGAGCTGCTGCGGCGAGAAGAGCGACGTGTCGACGCAGTTCATCATGTTCATGAGCAGGTCCGCGTTCGCGCCCTGGAGCGCGCCGCTGCCGCTGGCGCCGTCGCCGGCGGGCTTCACCACGCTGCTGCCGGTGCCCACGGGCTTCACGGGGGCGCTCCGCCGCTCTAGTTCCGTGACGCCGTTCTGCGCCAACATCATCCAATACCGTGAAACTCCCCAAATGAGCTACTCGATAGACCGGTGAGTTGCTGAGCGTTTAGACGCGAGTTCTGTGTCCGTTCGAAGCGCGCGGGTCCGATGATAGACGCGCGACTATCCAGTGTGTTCCGGGCTGTGCGGAACGGTTCTCTCTCGTTTCGCGTTTTGGTTCTGCTCGTCCTCGGAGGGCGCCACGACGACCACTTGCTCGGTGCTTCGACGTCTTCGCCGGTTGTTCTCTTCCGGATGATCGCGCCGCGGAAACCGGAGGCGCGGGAAGAAAGGGGCTGCCCAAAGGCATCTGACGCCCATCACCACCCAAAAACCCACCCAAACCCCTCCGGGGGGTGGACCAGAAACGAGCCAGCGTGGGCCGCAAAAATTTGGTCTCTGCGAATTCCGGAAATTCCACAAATCAGCTCGCCTCGACTTCGCGCGTGAGATTCCGAATGATGGATGATGGATGAACACTGAAAACACTGATCGGGCGGAGTCCATGACACCGCGTCGTCAACGGCAACTGAATCGCCAGGCAGAGAACCGATTGTTTACAGCACAGAAACCATCGTCCACGACGAGATGTTCTCTTCGGATCTTTTTGCCAACACAATCACCACCCAGGAAGCGTCAATTTTGCGACATGAGGCCGAATTCGCGCTAGAGCGTGCATACTCCCAGCTCATTTTTGGTTAGAGTTCGTGGCGGACTGGACAGTGGCCTCCGGGACCTTGAACTACAATGAGGATGAGGAGCGGCCAGGTAGACACCTTTAGTCCCCCCTATAGTACCGTATTTTGAAGGATGCCACGACCCCTCGCGCCCACGAGGACAAGCTGCCCTCTAGGGGTGCTGAAGCGCCATTGGGCATGGCTCCCCAGTTCCCATTCTCGAAATATCACGATTGCTCACCCAGTTGGTTCTTCCAGTACGGACAAGGTTGTGGTCGGTATCGACGCCCACAAGATGCGTGCGTGCGAGCTCCACGAGGCTCGGACCGTGTGGCGTTGCGTGTGGTTGCTCAGCACGTTCTCACCAGTCTCGAGACCTATTCAGGTGCCAACGCCATCCCATCAGGAGGTGTCCGGCTTTCTGCGACATGTGCTGGGGACTCTGTGAAGTCAACAGTGGGTCTTGGCAGAGGGTACAGTACAGATCCATCGTGTACCCACCAACGTAACCGAGACAATCACACCTGCCAGGACTCAGCAGCTCTCGGAAAATGGCTGCGAGTCGCTGGTGACGGAGCGTGTCAGATGCCGTGCTCGCTCTTCTGGCTCCTACTCCATGGACTCCGTCATAGAGCCTTTCGCATTCTGTCCCAGGGGCCCGAAAAAAAACAGACCGGGTCGGAAGTTTCATCGTCGACCAGCACCACCTGCACTTTCCAGCATTCAATCCCACGTCCACCACTGGACCCACGAGGGGTACGCTTCAACGTAGTGTTTCAGATACCAGTGTGGGACGGTCTCACAATTGAACTCAGAGCGCTTGGAACGTTCTGAGCTGCCAGTCTAATCTTGAAGCGTCGCGTTCTCCATGATGCGAACTAGATGGACCACGAGGGCTGGCGCGCGCGCGCCACGGCGTGGGTTGTTGGCGCCCCCACCTCACTAAATGATTGCACCATGGTGACCAAGACCTCCGAAGTGCAGCGTAGCGAGCGTGTCGGCACTGCCGCCTCCAACAACGCTACTGCTTCGCGCTGCGACCCAATCGCCAAGGCCAATGGCACACAGATCGATCCACTAGCCATGGATGACGTCCGCGACAAGACCTTCAAAGGACTGGACAATGCCGCTCGACCACTTTTGTGGCGCATTCTGTTGGGCGTCGTGGAGTGCGACGAGCCCACAAAGGCACCGGCCGAGAAACGCGCGCAGTATCATCGATGGCGGCGAGAGTTCCAGACCTTCCGAGTACAGCAGCCCGCTGAATTGGAGCCGGAGGACGGCAAAGCCACGGACAAGCCTGAATGCACGAAAGACCTGGCGCCGTATCTCCAGGACGCGGCATTGATGCGAGAGATCGACAAGGTGCGCCTTAGGTCCCTTACTTCCTTAAGGGGGAATGGGCCAGTAGCTCACGGGCTTTATTGGACGTAGGACGTATCGCGCACACGAAGCGACATGCCGTTCTTCTCAGAGGGCAGCATCCAGCAGCAGTGGATGCTTCGGATCCTGTTTGTGTACGCCAAGCTCAACCCGGAGCTGGGCTACATGCAAGGCATGAACGAGATTCTGGCGCCCCTGCTGTTCGTGTTCGGCTCGGACAGCGACGACGCGTGGGCGAGCGAGGCGGAGCCGGACGCGTTCTATGCCTTCTCCGAGATCATGCGGTCGGTCCAGTTGCTCTACAACAGATCGCCAAGCGACCCCACCAAGACGGGCGTCGACATGCAAATGGCGCGGCTTGCCGTGCTTCTACGCCAGCACGACGCGCTCCTCTGGCAGCACTTGGTAAGTCTCCAGTACCGGGCTTGGACACATGGTTGCGCCTCCATAGTCTGACCGACCGTTGCTCTTCCTACCCGCACTAGAACTCGATCGGGCTCTCGCCCGACTTCTACAGCTTCCGCTGGTACATGACGCTGCTCGCGCGTGAGTTTTCGATGGCCACGACGCTGCGCGTCTGGGACGCGCTGCTCGCGGACGCCAAGCGTTTCAGCTTCCTCCACTACGTCAGTCTCGCGCTGGTACGGTCACAGCGCGCCAAGATCCTGACCGAAGGGTTCTCCGGCGCGCTCAAGACGCTCCAGGCGCTCGTGGTGGCGGACATCGAGCCCGTGCTCGAGCAGGCGCAGCTCATGCGCGAGCAGGACCGCCAGAAGGACCGACGCCGCAGCAGCCTGCTTCAACTTGGCCCGCTCAATTTGGCTGCACTCGGCGCCGATCGGGTTATAACGTAACCACACTAGCGTAATAGACCCTCACGGAGGTTTTATTTATTGACGTGTAACCTCATTTGCGAGAACGAATATGGGGGACACCAACGTCAAGGATGGCGGTTCTGCCGGCGGCCATAAGCCCCACATCTTGCTATTCTTCGACGTGAACAAGGTACAGTAGTGAACGGTATGCATGCGTGAGGCGAGCGCGTCAGCGTCGCGTCTAACGAGCTTGCGGTTCTCCAGACCGTGATCATGCACGACCCTGTTCAGGGCAAAGGGCTCCACCACATCCTCAACGACCTCCTGACCGAGCACGCGTTCGGCGCGGTCGACGCCGAAAGCTCGACGTGGACGTGGAACGGACAGTCCGTGCTGGACCATATTGGCGACTCGAGCAACCCGGGTGAGATCTCGTACGGCGCGTTCCTCCGAAGCAAGGTACGATTAATCGTCTTGCAATCGTGGTAAGGATACCGCTCGACCGACACCTAATGTTGTCATGGCTCTCCAGTATCCCATGTCCAGTGACCCGACGCAGGCCAAGTACCACAAGAAGATGCGCAAGCTACTCCGCCAGGACTTTACATCGCCGGGGAATCCGGGTGCGGCGTTCGCGCACGAGCACGCCGCGCTGCTGGAGAAGCTCCGGTTGCCCTCGCACGACAGCGCGGACCCGCGGGTCGTCGCCACAGGGCTGGATGAGTCGCCGTACCATTTTATGGTCCCAGCATTCTTCCGCTTGATGCAGTTCCTCCATGAGCGCGGCAACAAGTTCAACCTCATCTTCCGCACGTATGGCGACGACCTCCACCGGATCGCGCAGGAGTTCAACCTGTTTTGCAGTGGACAGCACCCGTTCTTCTCGCCAGGCTCGACGCTCATGGACGGAAGCGACGGCTCGGTGGACCGCAGGCTGCACCTCTCGACGGCAGGACAGCCGCACCGCCACGGCACATTCTACCGGTCGGACAGCACGACGGCGCTCGTCATGGGCACGTTCCTGCAGCCCAAGGATACGCAGAAAGACCCCGCCGATTTTTACAAGAACTTGTCCGGTGTGGAGATCGTCGACGGAATGGACCGCATCCATGCCTTCCTAACGGCCCAGTGGAGAAGGAGCCAGGCGACACTCGCGCTCCGTGACTTTTACCCGCACTGGTTTGCGAACCGAGAGGACGCGAGCGCCGGCAAGCTCATGACTGTGGATGCGGCAGACGACAGCGTCCACGCGGTCTTCTTCGACGACAACATCCTCGCGCACGAGCCGCACATCGTTGATGCACGCAGTTATCCTGACGGCGAGCCACTCGAATGGGAGAAGGTGCGCGACGTCCACCTGATGCGGGTGGAGCCGCTTGATGCCGTGCGGGACGACCGGTACTTCATCAACCGGTTTCTGTCGTCCCTCGATCAACGCTGCAAGACCATGGCAGAAAAAGTCAAAGAAAATTAGTGCACGAAATGTCACGTAGTAGATGCCAACACGGGCAATCGTGCTTGAGTACTTTTAGTGGCGGCGACTACTACCGCGATCGCGCGAGTCGCTGCGACTACGTCTCGATTTCTTGCTGCTTCGATGGTCTCGCTCACGGTCGCGACTGCTGCCACGCTCATCTCGGCGATGACGATCACGGTGACGGTCGCTATCACGATCACGACCGCGATCACGATCGCGATGTCCGTCGCGATCTTTCCCGCTCAACTTGGAGTCCCGATCACGACTTTTGCTGCGACTTCGGCGCCGGTCACGTGTACTAGCCGGAGACGATTCTTTGGTCGAGCGCGTGCGGCTGCGGCTGCGGCGGTCTTCTCGGTCTCGACCACTCTTCTCTCGCGCTCGCTCTTGCCCACGGCGTTCGCCTCGCGAGGACCGATGAGAGTCGCGTTTCCGGTCTCGCTCATCGTCGCTCCCGACAAGATCGAGGTCTTCTCCACGCCGGTGGGGTTGCTGCTTCAAGCGCAGGTTCTTACCGATCTCGGGCCCACGCCGTCCGCCGCCTCCGCCGCCACGTTTCTCATTCGCATACGGATCGCCGTCACCCTTGCTGTTTTTCTCCCAAGGTCGCCGCTTGACCTTGTTCCACAGCTTGGACACGGACTGGCTAAAGTCGACTTTGATTCGTCGGTCGTCCAGCAGCACGTTGTTCATCTTGAAGTAGGCTTCCTCGCAGTGACGACGGTCCTGGAACTCAACGAATGCAAAGCACAGCGAGTCACCGGTCTTCCAATCGCGAATGACTTCGGCCTTGCAGGGACCAAAGCGACAGAACGCCATGTCGAGGTCGCTGCTCTCCGTGACGGGGTTGAGCTTGCACACAAAGAGCACTTCGTCCGGCGGCTTGACGTCGGCGTCGGGCAGGTCGCCGATCATCTCCAGCACGACGGCACGCGACTTGGCCTCCTTTTCGCGAAGGCTCTGCTCAATCTCCTCCTCTGTGCGGCCTTCGTTGTCATCGAGCGCCTCGTCCGCCGCGAGTCGCGCGTCGACGGTCTCTTGCTCGGGGCGGTCTCGCTTCGGAGACTCGGGCGGGATTTGCAGTAACTCCGGGTCCGGGAACGGGTCGTCCAGCACGTGCGTGTGGCGGATGCGCACGTCCTGGTACGGGCGGTAGTCCTTGTCCACGAACAGCGCGTTGATTTTGTCCAGCACGTCCATGCCCTCGGCGATCTCGCCAAAGATCGTGTGCTTGCCGTCCAGGTACTCGAGGTCGTCGCCGCGCGTGGTGATGAAGAACTGCGAGCCGTTCGTGTGCGGCGCGCCCTGGTTCGCGAGCGCCACGAGCCCCTTGCGGTCGAACTTGAGCGTCGGGCGGATCTCGTCCTCAAAGTACTTGGCCTGCTCGCCGTAGAGCTGCCCGAAGAGCGACAAGCCGCCTTGGCCCGTGCCCGTGGGGTCGCCCGTCTGGACCATGAAGTTCTCCTGCACGTTGAAGAAGAGCACGTTGTTGTAGTACTTGGTCTTGCACAGCTTGAGGAAGTTCTTGGCCGCGAGCGGGCACTCGTCCACGAACAGGTCCACCACCAGCTCGCCCAGCGTCGTCTCCAGCAGCACCGACATGTTGCTTTGGTGGTCTTGGACGGTTTGGCTGTGGGTTGTGGGAGACTACCCTCCCTTCTCACATACCCATTATTGGCTGAAAACATACATATAACCATTTCTATTGGCTTAAATTGAGACGGGTGGAGTGATGGTCCTGCACATTTCCCCTTGGTTGCCGCGCCCAACTTAAGTGCAAACTCCACCGGCGACCATGGAGAATCCGTTCGCCGTGCCGGCGCCGCTCTTCTTGCGGAAGCGCAAGGCGGCGGAGGCGACGGGAGAGGCAGACGCGGTCGCTCCGTTTATCCGTGAAGATACCTACCACTTGTACTCTGTCAACGGCCACGCAAGCGAGTCCGCGGGCTACCAAGACGAGCTCGCGCGGCGCGACGCCGTCCGGCGCGCGCTCGCGTCGCAGCCATCGAGCGCCAAGCGCGCGGCGACGGCGGCCACGGCGACGTCACCCGCTCAGCCAGCAGGCCAGACACCCGCTGCGAGCGGGCCCGTCCAGGCACTTCTCCTGTCCGCCGTCACCAGCATCCAGCCCGTGGCCGTCCAGTCGACGTCGGGGGCGCAGCGGCCGCCGCGCCATTTGGCCGCGGTGCTACTCGAGCGCGCGGAGAACGAGCGCTCGCAGGAAATGCTTCAAGTCGTGAATGTCGCACGGCGCCTGTCATCCCTGTCGATTACGGAACACATCGAGTACATGCGGCTTCGCCAGAAGCGGACTGCGGCGATCGCCGTGCGTTTGAGTTCTCTGGTCGTGCGGATTTGGCGTTGGTGTCTAACGGGCTGGCGCTGTGTGGAAATGTGTCGTGCAGAGTGGTATGCCTATCGTATTGGCGCTCACGCCTGAAGAGCAAGCGAACTGGGGTCCGCTGGACGCGAAGGCGAAGCTGGAGCAGGTATGTCTGGAGACCTCAGTGGCTGACCTGTTGGATTGCACTCAGACTGAAATGTCGTTTGCTGCCGAACATGCGTGCAGGTGGCGTTCATGGGTGATCTGGAGCGAATCGTCAAGAAAGAGCGTCTCGCAGAGTACACGGCTACCCCTCCTTTCGTGGAGATGCTGGTACGTGGTTGCTAACGCGCCGAGGAGCGATGTTGTGTACTAAGTGGCTTTACCTTTGGTGCTTTTCCAGTATAATGCTTATGTTCAGAGCTGTCAGAACCAAGTGATGCACCTCTACCCTCGCTATTACGAACCGCAGATAGTCGTGCGATTGCACGGCTCCTCATCAAGCTCGACCGAACTTGGTGCGAGTTCTATGAAGCATGTCCAAGAAGTCGCGTCGGATGGCCCGTACACTATGCTTCCCGATGCAGCGCTCAAAGCGCCTCTGGCTATTGGTACTCGAGTGAGTGATGAAGTTGATCAAGGCTATGCTGCGTCCACAGCAGTCGCATGGGATGCAATCTCAGCGGATTCAACCGCTGAGAGGCTGATGGAAAAGCATGACTGTGATGTCGCCATGACTTCCTCGACGTTGACAGCGATCTTCGATACATCAGCGGATGATTGCTCTTCTGAGGTTCGTGGTCAATATCGCTTTCAAACGTCGCGTAGGAATGTTTCACTCAGCGATGTGACTTAGTCATTAGGGTGGACGATTCCAGTCAAGAGTCGCGTGTGTATGGTGAACGGAACGCCAAGACGGCAGATATATCTCGATCGTCCTCTCGTAAATGCAGAGGTGAGTGCACGAGAGAAGATATCCACTGCGTCCCGCCCTCTTGCGATCAACGCCCTCACGGTACGCACCCCTAGAAAGCGTTTGGTTGAGTAGTTCTTACCCCAGCATCGTACGTGTTATATGTTGCAGGGAAATACACCGCGGGGCAAGCGAGTGTCATATCACGTGTGGCAACTTGGTGATATTAAAATTTTGGTGCGCACCAAGACGGAGCTGTTCTTGTGCGATCCCACGACAGCGGTTCGTCAGCCGCGAACCCATTGAGATTCTTTCTTGTGGGAATGTGCACTGAGCGATTTTCGTGTTTGCAGGCTGCCCGACCCGTGAGTCTGTTCGTGAAGCCAGATCACAAACCACTGGGCCTGGACGAGAGACTCACAGAGAGTGAGCTTCGTCGAATGTGGCTTCACTCGTGGATACGCGGTGGTTCAACTATTCTTCTTGGAAGGTTATCACCGAAGGCGTCCACGTTCGTCTCGTGGACGCAGTATCAGCTCTCAGGGCTTCTCCGACGACTCGGGTCCCCAGGGTTCCCAGACTCTTTTGAGTACGTGTTCTTGATTTTGCTGTGGGTACTTCTCAGTCTCTTTCTGACCTTCCACCTGATTCTGTAGGCCCCTTGATTCCTTCGTTGCCGTCAACACCGTGCTGACTAGCCTGATGAGCCTACCGCCTGCCAGTTTTCTTTTGCAGTACATCAATCGTTCTCGTGTGAAAACAAAGGCGCACGAACTCCACATCCTCCGATCGGCAACCGAGATTGGTATCGACGAAGACCATGAACACCAGTTCGACCTGTTTCAGCATATCAATACGTCCGGCCAAACAAGTCCGGAGCTACTGGGCTACGTGTTGCCAGTCTGGCTGCCAGTTGCCGATCGCATTCCGTACACTTTTCGAACTGGATCGTGCTGCATCGACATGCTCCAGCGCAATTTGTGCGAAAAAGAAAGCAGCGGGGAACAGTGCGACTCGGTACACTTGAGATTGCTCTTCACGAAGAGCTCAATCAAATGGGTCTTTGAGGATCTATCGATCACGGCGGTGGCGAAGCGAGCAAATGTGCGGTCTGCGACGAAAGGAAGAAAGAAAAGCTTTCCGCAGCTATCCCCAACATTCCCGTTTTGCAAGGGCGCGAAAGGACTCCAAGCTTCAAAGCTCCTTGCGAACATCGATGCCCCGATTCGGTGTGAGGATCCGACCAACTGCCAGCTGCCTCACTTGTCGCTGCACGCAATCGCCGAACGAGTCGCCGATGAAAGCCTGCGCGCTGTGCGGGAGAAGCGCCGTAAGCACAAGAGCAAGAACCGAAACCTTCGTGGTCGGGACATGAACCATGACGACTGGTACTAACGCCCAGTCGTGCCCCTGGGCACACTGAAATATCAAGGAAGCCAGATGCTGGGTTTTGTCGAGAGTATGCGAACGAGAGATCTATGGTACAAGTGGGGGGATCGGCGAGAGATAAGGAGATAAAAAACAGTGCCCTAGCGAAGTCCACGGGGGTGATGGCGACTACGATTCTCTACGGTTCGGGAGAGGCTCTACTTCTCCGTCAGCTGGCGGTACCCTTTCCACCACGACGGCGCGACGAACGTGCCCTTGCTCTCGCTGTCCATGACCTTGAGCACGACCTTGGTCGGGCCGTCCTCCCAGATCTGGTTCGCGGCCGTGAGCTTGTCGCGCGCAATGTCCCACTTGCCGCCAAAGTACGCGCCGATGCCCTGGTTGAAGTTATCGAAGAACCCGCGCGGGATGCTCTCCTGGAGGATCTTGTAGATCACGTCCTGACTAAAGTCAACCGCCTTTTGCGTGCCGTCGGCCAGGACCTTGGGCATCACGCCCTCGGTGGGGTAGTGCCCGATGTCGAACGTCCACAGGTCCATCGGGATCTCGCTGCCTTTGACCATGACGCGATCGATCTTGCGGCAGTACTTCTTGGCGTCGGCCGAGAGCTCGTCGACGAACCACTCGGATATCAGCATGGGCACGTCGAACTGGCCCGTCGCGGCCTCGAGTCGCGCGGCCATGTTGACGTTCGGCGACAGGTACGACGCGTCGATCTTGTACCGCGAGCCAATCGCGCCCTCGATCGCCCAGCCGATGTGGAGCCCGAAGCCCATGTGCACTTCAAAGTCCTCGAACGCCGTCTGGAGCTTCTTGTTGGTGCAGTACTTGAGCAGCGTGCCGTGGTGGTTGGAGTTGTGGAGGTCGACACGCATTTTGAGCACGGCCGTGAGCGCGCTGTCGACCAGCTCCGTCGGCGTGATGCGTCGTGCGACGGAGCCCATGCCGAGACTCTTGACGTAGATGCCCTCACGCTTGCGCAACTTCTCTGCCGCGTCCATTCGGGGCTTGTCGGCTGGGTCACGCGGGTCCCGCATGCCGGGCAAACCTCCGTCGCACATCTTCCACGCGAGCAGGAACGCTGCGCCAATGTTTTTGTTCGCAGCACCGTGGAAGCAATTGGCGTCGCCGTGCACAATCTCGGCGATCGTGTTGATGTACGTGATCACGTCCTCTTCGAGCAACGAGCACGTCTCAGTGAAATGCTCAATGATGCCAAAACCGAAGATCGACGTGATCTTTTTACCCGGGATCATCACATCCAGCTCGCCGGCGCCGCCCATGTTCTTTGCGATGATCTCGGTACCGGCGGCTCCAAACCCGACCTGAAGCAGCCGACCGATCTTGCCGAGCGTCTGCTCCAGCATTTTGGTTTCGTAGTCCTCGCCCGACTTGGCCTCCGTGTATTCCTCATACAGCTCTTTCTTGGCCTCGGTGGCGCCGAGCGGGTTCTCCGCGAGCTGCTTGACGAGCCGCATCATGCGCTCGATGGGTCCGATGACCATCGTCTCGGCGTCCTTGGTGAGCACAAAAATGGAGACAGCAAAGCAGAACATCACGACCACGGTCTTTCCAATGTTGAGCCACGCCGTCTCATGGTACACGCTCCGAACATCGAACGCAACCCAGGAATGGCATTTCTGCTTGGACTCTTCATCCGCGCAGTCGACACAGACGTTGTTCGTGTAGCATCCATAGTTCTCCACGAGAGTGTACTCATTCGTGCGGTACACGGAGCTGAGATCGTCGACGAGGTATTTCTTCGCCGTCCAGTCATTCTTTGGATTGTAGCTCAGCGTGTACTGGTCTTCAAATGTCCAGCCGTCGTCGCTGTCGAGTGACTGGAACTTGACTTCCTGGAGCCATTGCTTGAGCGTCGAGTTGTCCGTGTGGACGAGCGACATCTGAACGATGAGGCCGTTGCTGTCGCGCACATACTGCTCGATCATGCTGCGGTAGTGCGCCTGAGAGATCGTTCCTGTGGCGTTGTAGTCCTGCGTGTACCGATGGAGTCGCTCGAGCTGGGACACTTGGAAATCATCGTTTGTCTGGTCGACGGAACCGTCGATAATGGGTGACACGATAATGATTAAAAGCACAAGCATGATCAGACGGCGCGTTGTTTTCTCGGTCAACACTTTGCCGATCTTTGACGGCTCGGAGATCTCGACTTTGACCTCCGCATCTTTGTTTTTGTTCTTCACGACCCGCAGGATCCGCAGCATTCTGAAAAGCCGCACCAGTCGAACGATTCGACCGGCTTTCGTACCAGCACGCGAGGCCCGACCGGCCTTGAGTGCCGCTGCCTGACCTGCACTTGAGCCGCTCGACGTGCCGACCACGTGGGACCAAATCCACCCAATATCTGGAACCACGGACAAAGTCGATACCAAGTCCAAGTAGAACGCGCCGCCGAGGCCCCTTTGGAAGTAGTTCGGGCGCCCATACACGTTCATGATGAGCTCCATCGAGAAGAGCAAGAAGCACACGAACAGGATGTTGTAGAATGGCGTGTCGGCGCTCTTTGCGCAGAGCACGCGAATATCATCACCAAACAGCGCGAAGATGGTGCAAATCGTGAGGCAGGAGCTGAAGTACTTGTTCTCGACGACGGCGATGACCTGTTCCTTTCGAGTCAGAGGAGCTGGTTGCTGCATGTCTTCTGGTGCAACTTTGCTTGTGCTCTTCATCGTAGTGAGAGGGGGCTTGGTCATTGGGTTTGACGGCCCCTCCGTGGAGGCTCCCGCGTTCGGTACCTTCGCTTTCGCATTGCCCCCTGCTCCACCACTCGCCGCACTCGATGGCATGGCCTTGGGCGCTGGCTGCGTGCTCTCGTCGCCGCCCTTCGTATGCGTGCCGGAGTCCGCGATATTGATGTCCTCGTCTCGGTCGGTGACAGCTATTGTGGAGGGGCCCCGTTGGTACTTGCGATTGCCGAGTTGCGCCACTTTGCCGTCCTTGATCGGTGGTAGACTCCAGAAATCGCTCTTGGAGAGAACCACTCAACACTGTTGGTGACGGGGAAGACGACGCGCTTCACAAAATCGAAACGTACACGCGGCGCGCGATTCTGGCCATGCAAGGACGGCCGGTTGAGCGGAGGGCGGGGACGGACACGCAGCAAGCTACGGGGGATGGAGACTCCAGGATGCGCTCGTCAACTGCTCGCAATCGATTGCGCTGAAGGAGACGTTGCGCACGGCGCAGAAGCTCCTCGCACACAGCGCACAGCGCCCGAATCGCTCCTCGTAGAGCCGACGACCGGACACCTCACGTGCTCTGGAAATAACGGCCCAGCTTGATTCTAAACCGGTCTGCGGAGCCTTGGAGAGACACCAGACCTGCTTGACGAGTTGGCACCATGGGGCAGCGGGTCGCGAAACCGATCGCTCGAGGGGGCCGACCAGTCTCGATGCGTTATATCTGGACTTGAGCTGCGAACAGGCACCACTGATCACTTGGCTGCTCAAGAGTCGTGAGGTACTAGTATGTGTGGAGCGTTCAGAACATTGAATCCCGAGGTTACATGAGTCTCTATATTGAGACGATGCTCAACCTTCAACAATGGAGATCGAGTCGGGCCATTCCATCGCACCAACCTTACCTGCTTTTGCATGGAAGGCTTACTGTTGCTGTAGGGTGAATATCGCGATCTCTTCATTCTACAACCCCGGTGAGTAGCAGCACGTTTGACTCATCACCTGGAACTCATAAAGGGGATCACGGAATGGTAGGTGTACACGCACAAGGCTAGCACGCCCTTCCCAGAAACAGCCTTGTTCGGATGCACATTACTGTAGCTTTAGCTTCAGGAACTCGAACAGGTTTCGCCAAAACTCTTTGGACGCGACCTTGTCGAGGTGGCGCTTGTCGGGATGGATCATCAAGATCTTGACATCCCACTGCTTGATGTCTTCGCTCAGAATCGATCCTTGCGTGTACACATGGATGCCACAAACTGGATAAAGACACATCACAAGCCCACTTTAGCCCAGCACGCGCTTTCGTCACTCGATTCACAGTGTGCTCACCTTTCTTAAACACTTCGACGGGAAACTTCCACTTCCAGCCCTTGAACTGCCACACTTGCCCCGAGGCGATGACAGCGACAACGCATCGCCTGCCAGAAAGCCACTAATTAGACACGCATCCACGAAGCCAATCGTCTTCACTCATAGAATGCCGTACCAGTCCTTGTCCTTGAAGCGAGTAACGTTGTCCACCACGTTGAACGTGTACGTTTCGCCGTCCTCCTCGTGGGTGATCGAGATCGACTGCGCCTTTCTGCAGCCCTCGGATTTCTTCTGCGCGTTGGACACGTACACGCCGTCCACGAGGAAGTCCTTGACATTGAGCATCGTAATGAGGTCCGAGAAGCCGGCCGGCACCACGATGATCGGCGTGCCTGTGACAGATTAACGGAAAAACGGTAAGCACCCGAAGACAACCTCTCTCTCCTGCTTAGACAAGGCGCTGTGCACGCACCGTGGATCTTCTGCTGCATGAGCGTGGACAGCGGCTGCTGCTCCTTGCGCGCGGTCGCGGCGCCGGGCGCCATCAGCGCCGTCTTGGACGCCTTCTCGATCTTGTCCTTGGTCTCGGCGTTCGCGGCCTCGACGGCCTTGAGCACGTGGTCAAAGCTCTTCTTCGCCGCGTTCAACACGGTCGTGCGATTTCTGTGCGAGTACTCCTTCTCGAGGATCTTCTTGAGGTCCGCGTCGGCCTCCTTGTCCTCGGCCGTGAGCGCCGTGGCCGCCGCGGGAGTGGCCGTCCCTGCCGCCGCTGGCTTGGCCTTGTTCTCCTTGTTGGCGCCGTCGCGCGCCGCGTCCAACTTGCGCTTCTTATTGGCGTCGGCGCCGTTCTCACCGCTCGCGGCCGCGCGCTTCTCCGCGTTCCCGTTGGCCGCGGAGGCCGCGCCCTTGTCCGTGGGCTCGCCGTCGTCGCCCAGGATCTGCGCCGACACGTCGACGTCGCCCTTGAGGTACGCGATGAGCTCGCGCTTGTCCACGGTCGAGATGATCCCGGCCTTCTCCGTGCGGCACTGCGCCACGTAGTCCACGAACGCCAGGTGCGCGAACTTGTAGCAGAGCCACACGGCCAGCAGGTCGTACGGCTTCTTGGTCGACTTGGACACGTACGCCGTGGGCGCGTGCTTGGCGTGGCGCGCCACGGGCTGGCCGTTCACGTCCACGAACACGGCCTCGTCGCCCTGCAGCTCCACGGCGCGGCCCTTGATCAGGTGGTCGCGCAGCGCCGCCAGCAGCGCCAGCGGCGTCGTCGTCGCCGTCGCCATGTTTCCCTTGGTGGTGTTGGTTTCCCCTTTTTCCCCGCGCCCAACAAAGCCGGCAAATTGGGCCAACACCAACACACGGCTCCCTCCCCCCTTTCGGAAACATTCTCAAAAGAGGATACTTCTTTTATCCAGCTGACCAAATGGAGGAGCTGCTGCATTTTCATAATGGCGTACTTTGGATTTTTAAATCCAGTTTTACAAAACACGTTATTTTTAAATTTAAATTCATCCAATCTACAACCGACGTATCAAAACGCACAGCAAGAACGAAAGACCAGTTCAACCTGTATCGCCACGTGGGGGAGACATAAATTATGGGGCTCGCGGGTGTCGATCGCACGCTCGATTTCCGGCGGCTCGCGGGCGTCGACGCGGACGATGACGCGCTCCGCCAGACGCGCAAGAGCGCGTTCTTGGAGGAGGCGGCGGAACTGGTGCGATCGGCGCAGTATTCGCGACGCTACGGGTGTTTGTCTGAGCGACGCTTGTGTTGTTGTTGTGTATAAACGCAGCGCCAGAGCCTCGTGAACCTCGAGGCGCTCGTGCGCGCCGTGCGCCCCAAGTACGCGCAGCCGAGCCTCTTCCTCCGCGTCAAGGGGGCTGCCAAGATGAGCGAGCGCGAGAAGGACGAGTTTGACGCGGTACGGACGCTCCGTAATATCCGTGAAAACGGAAACATCACCGAGACTAAGTGACTCTGTCTGTATCTCTGACGATAGGATATCACGGAGCTGGTCAAGAACTGCGGCTTCAAGATCGACGCGCTGCAGGATGCGACGCTGCTACCGCGTAAGTTGCCCCGCGTATCAGTGATCGTGTATTAGTCCCTCGGTTTTGGCTCAATTTCGTGTGGTGTTCATGCTGTTAGATGCGTCAAACCGGCGTGTGGAGCACGAGAAGGAGGTCGTGACGTATCTGCTTGAGGTGTGTTGCTGCACAAGAGTGTATACGGCGGATGCCTTAGTCTTATTGGTTGGCTTTGTGTGTTTGCTGTGACGCCTACCAGCGACTGAAAGCGATCGCTGCCGTCGCCAAGGCCATGCAGAAGCAGCGGGCGCACTTGCCGTTCCTGCTCTCGCATCGGTGAGCGACGTTTTGTTATTCGAGTCTCTGGATGAAACCTCCGCGTAAAAACTGACCCATGTCTATTGCCCCTAGCTTACTCCCGGAAGACGAGCGCAAGGAGCTGGCGGACAAAGAAGACGCGTTGGTCAAGGCGCTCACGGCGAAGGCCACCGCGTCGGCGCGCCCCAAGCCCGCTGTCGGTGCCGAGCCCGAGGCGAAGGCCACTTCGCCAGCACTGACGAAGCGACGTCCGGCTCGCGCTCCGGCTGTGCAGCACGCACCCGTATTTGCGTCACAAAGTGATGACGTCGAGTTTACGGAGACCCAAACAGAGCGATTCCACATGGAGAACATCACTCTGCACCGCCACTTCCAAGAGAACCTGGAGGATGCCAAGTGCGTGCGATTCCTGATAGCGCGACGATCGTTGAGATGCGTGTCACTGACGTTTTATGGCCACGATAGGCAAATGGAGGCCAAGATGGCCGAGATCTCGAACCTCATGGCGCAGTTCACCGACAACGTCATGCAGCAGCAGGACGAGATCGAAATGATCCACAACGATATAAGCGAGACCACGAACAACCTCCGAGACAGCGCCAAGACGCTGGAGCAGACGCACAAGATCGGCAGCGGCTACGGGTTTATGATCTTCTGCTTCTACGCGTTCTTTTCGCTGCTGCTCCACCTGCTCCACTATTTCAACAGCTAGCAACGATCACAAACTGAGACGCAGGAAAGAACATGTTTGAGGTACACCAGACATGGTGGGATTGTGTTGATCTAAATCGCTTCCACAGCTTCTTTTGATAGGCCTTCGTAGCACGTGAGGCCGTCCGCGTTCACGACGTCGTCGCGCGCTCCCTTGTCCAACAAGTAGTCCATGAGGTCGTGGAAGCCGTACTCGTGGCAGTAGTGCAGCACGGTCTGGCCATTGAGCTGCGTGTGGAAGTGAAGAGGTGAGATCACAGACATGGAGAAGTGCTCACAGGAAAAGGTACGTACGTTTTGAGTGTTGATGTCGGCACCGCGTCGCAGACACAGCTTGGCGATGCGCTTGTTGTTATTTTGGCACGCAATCGACAGCAGCGTGTTGCCTGTAACGTCCTTGGCCTCGATGTCGAGGGTCCAGTCCGGGCTCGTGATCATCTGTGACGAAGACACCAGTGAGACATCAGCCGAGACACCAATGAAAAAAAAAAAATCGACGTACCCGCTCGAGCTCGTCGTATTTGCCGTGGCGACACAAGCTGAAGACCGTCTCGAGCTGCTGGGCTTCCTTGACCGCCTGCGTCACATTCTCCTTCTTCTCGACCTGCACCACTTGAGCGCTCGCGGGCCCGGCAGTCCCTGGCACTGACGACGCGCTGCTTTTCTGCGCTGCGATGACCTCAGGCCGCTGCATGAGGTTCTTGATAAACTGCGTGCCGAAGATGGATCGGCCGGCCGACCAGGGCGAGTATCCGACGGGCAGCCACTCATCCAGCGCAGGTCTTGGCCGTACGATGCCCACGCTGCGCGGTTGATTCTGGTCGCAAGGTACCAAGATCATCAGACGCCAAGTTTACACCACTACCTGGCAAGCAACAGACCAGTCCAGCGTACCGTGTTCTTGATGACGGGGAGGTAGTTGGCCTGCATCTTGCAGGTCTTGGTGGTGTTGACGGCCGCGACAAAGTCTTTCGGGAGACACGCGACGCGCTGGTGCAGCGCGCCACCGAACCCTTCGACGGCCGTTTGGCTCTCGCCCGACGCGTCGATGGGCTTGTCGACCCACGTGCGCCCCTCGCCGGGCGGCGGGTGCGTGCGGTACCCTGGCGTCTTCTGGTCGTGGCCAGCGCGCTGGAGCCGCGCGCGCTCGGCCTCTGGCAGCAGCTCAAGTTCGTCTGGCGACGGCGTCACGTCCACTGAGGTCGCGGTCGACATCATACTTCGCCCCGTGAACGATCCGTCGCTCGGGCCGCTCTCGTCGGAGCGCGTTGTCGTGAGCAGCGCGCCGTCGTCTCCGTCTTCGTCGCCGAACTCGTCGCCTTCGTCGATATCGTCCGCGAACGTCACTTGACTGTCGGCGGAGCGAGGGCGCGTGCTGCGTGTGGACCGCGACGAGCCAGCGATGCTGGGTTTCCGCTGCGTGGACGTGGCTAAGTTCTGCTGTTGCGTGCGGAGCCCGAGTCCCATACCCAGACCGATCCCGAGCTGCAGCATGTCCACACCGGATGACCCGGCTGCGCCCGACGGGAGGGCCGACCCGAGCGCCTGCGTGATACTCGCAATCAGTTGCTTCGTGGACGCGTCCACGTCGGCCGGAAGCGCGCCATCTCGTGTGGACGACGACGACTGCGTCTTCTGAGGCGACTCCACCACCGAGGTTTTGGTCGGAGACGCGGTCGCGGTCGCGCCTGCCACGCCACTTTTCTTGCGGAACTCGAGCTTGGGCACCTGGACCGTCGCAAAGTCCCGCTTGCCAGCGCTCGGCTTGGGCGTGGCGGCGCTGCTGCTCTCAAGCGAGACGACCAGTTCGTGCTTGCGCGCGCTCGCGGCCACGCGCTGGATGCGCTTGTCTTTCTGCTCGGGCGCCTCCATCTTCTTGGTCATGTACTTGCGCAGGTCGAGCTGCTTGTAGCGTGCCTCGTCGACGCCGACGCCCAGCGTCGCGACCTCGCCCAGCCCGTGGGCCACGACGCCGTCCACGTCGCCGTCCTTGCCGCGGTGGCGCTCCGCGGGCAGCACGGGCCGCGACCAGAACGTCTCGCCGTTCTGGCGGTCGTACCAGTACGCGACGCCGTCGTCCGTGCAAAACTCCTCGTACGGCGAGCTCTGCATGTACGCCCAGCTGCGGTAGATGACGCTCGTACAGGCGCCGAGCGCGCCGTGCGGGTCCGAGTTGCGCATAAAGTCGCCCGGCTGCTGCGCGCCGAGCGTCGTGAAGGTCTGCGGCTGGTTGCGGCTCGACTGGCCGATCCAGAGCAGGTGGATGAACTCGATCGGCGTGTTCTCCTTGGTCGTCGCGATGCAGAACGGGTAGAACCGGTCGGCCTTGGTGGTCTGCGTGGCGTTCATGCTGGTCACGTTGGGCGAGAGCACGTCCGCCGTGGGCTCCACCGACACGCAGGCCACCTCGTCCGGCACGGTGTGCGCGGCCTCGAGCCAGAACGTGCGGAAGCCGTGCGCGAGCTCCTCGCCGGTCTGCTCGGGCCGGTTGGTCGGGAACCGCTTGAGCGCGAGCTCCTGGGTCTCCCGTGGCGACGCCGCGGTCGCAATCACAATACACGGCGCACGGCGCACGTTGAGCGCGTGCTCGAGCGCGCGGTACACGTACTCCATGGTCTTGGCGACGATCTCGAGGCACGCGAACGCGGCGTCGTGGTCCTTGGAGGGCTGCGGCGTGACCGCGCGGCGCTCGAAGACCACAAAGTGGCCGTACTGCGCCGGGATGTAGGTGGTCACGAGCATGTGGATGAGCAGCTCGGCGCTGAGCCCGCCCACGGCGAGCATGCCGCTCGTGGGCTTGCGCCCGAACGTCGCGAAGAGCACGGTCACGGGCGTGACGTGCTTGGTGCGCCGCGCGTCCGTGGCGCCGCGCGGCGGGCTGCACGCCTGGATCTGGAGCAGCGCCTTGTGGACCGCGGCCGCGGCGATGCGCGCGCTGAGGCGCTCGAACCAGCTCGCGATGTGGCCGCAGTCGATGAACACGTTGGGCACGGGCAGCGGGATATCCTCGAGGAAGCTGGGCGTGGGCATGGGCACGCAGCGCCGCGGGGGCAGCTCGTACTTGCGCGGCCGGTAGAGCTCCACGGGCTTGGTGCAGTCGGTCTTGAGCACCCAGTTGGGGAGCTGCGGCCGCGCCGGGTCGATGAGGATCACGTCCATTGGCGCATGGCGGCGACCTTCGCTGCTCTGCGTCTTGGCCGTGACAGGCGCCACTGGGTGGAACGCGCGCACCGCGTCGCTATACTGGGAGCACCAGCCGTGGTTCTGGAGCGTGTTCTTGAGCTTCATGAGCTTGGGCGTGGCCGCGTCGGCCTTGGGCACGGCGCCCGAGCGCAGCTGCTCGAGGAACGAGCGGAACCACGCGCGCGTGTGGAGCTTGCGGCGCACGGTCTTGCTCCACGCGGCCGCGAGGTGCTCGGTGAGCCGGTAGATCGGGTGGCGCGCCTCGATCACCGTGACGTACTGCTTGAGCCGCTTGTCGTACCGCAGCGACGCGCTCTGGCGCATGAACACCTCCTGGATCTCCTCGGCGCGGTACTTGCGCCGCAGCTGCTCGAGCTTCCAGTTGGCGCACATGAGCGCGCTCTCGGCGCTCTTGATCTTGCGCAGGTCGCTCGCGTCCGCGTGCGTGTCGCAGTGGCGCCCGTTGCTCGAGCTCCAGCAGTTGAAGCAGATCGCCGGCGACGCCGTCTTCTCGGGCGACCCGGGCGGCTTAAGCAGGGAGGATGGCGGCGGCGCCTCGGGAGGCCGCAGGTCCTCGTAGAGCCCCGGGTCCACGAGGTCGCGGATCTGGGGCGCCGAGGCGAGCGGGTTGTCCGGGTCCGCGCCCAACGGCAGCGGCCTGGCGCGCTTCGCGGCCGATGCCTTGGTCTTGGCTTTGCTCGCGGACGACGACGACGATGGCGGTGGCAGCTTCCCGTTCGCCTTGTCCAGCACGGCGATGAACAGCGGCGCGTCGCAGCGCCCGAGCACGATCTCGCGGCTGCGCGAGGGCGCGCCGCGCTGGTTCGGGCTCGCACTGCCATCGCTGCCACTGTCCAAGTCGCCTGGCCGTCGCCCCTTCACGGGCTTGCGCCGCAGCACAACGTTGCTCGCGACGAGCGACGAGACCGAGTCGAACTTGGAGGTCTGCAGCGCCTGGCGGATCGTGTCGCGGAGCTTGCTGTTCTTGGAGCCGTCCGCGAGGAAGAGCGCGTCGTTGGCCTGCCAGTCGTCGCCTCGGTCGTCGTCGTTGTTCTGTGTGCCATTGCGGTGGCGCGGGCTCTCGCTCGGCGGAGGCAGCGCGTGGCGGCCGCGGGAAAAGTCGACTTCGGAGGCTGCGTCCTCATCCTCAAGGCGCTCGCTGTACAAGCTCGCGATGTCCGACGCCGAGTCCGCGACCGAGTCGCAGTCCCAGGGCGAGGCCGCTGCCACCGTCGGTTTCCCCACAGATGACAGCGCTGGCAGCAGCGACGCTGAGCGTTTGGCAGCGGCCGCAGACGACGGCCGCGCACTCCCTGGGCCGCTGCTGCTCGTGCCGCTGCCTGGTCGGCTTGTGGACGGTGACAGCGGTGGTAGCGAGGCCTCCGCGCCGCGCTGGCGAGCTGCGGACGCTGGTGTGGACGCGGATGTGGCTGTGGATGTGGATGTGGACGACGCCGATGGCAGCAGCCCTGGCAGCGCGTGGCTCGCGACGGCCAGCGCTTCCGGCCGCTCCCACTGGCTCTGGCCCGTGAGCGCGTTGTAGAACCACACGTCGCCGCGCTCGACGTCGCGCACCTCGTGCCAGCTCGCGGCCTCGGCCTCCTGCGCGCGTTGCTGCCATGCCGTGCCATGCAATGGCACAAACGCACATATTTCCACAATGAGCCCAATCGCAACTGCCACGGGGGAGCCGGTTAGACCACCAGACTTACCTTCTTCTCGAGCTCGGCGTGCTTCCGCGCGAGGAAGCCCCGCGAGTGGGCCTGAATCTAACCACAGAGAACAATAGACCGCGTCAGAGCAGGACCAAATCAGAGTCGGCGAATACAGCACGCACTTTGATGGCGCTGTCCTCGACGCGGTTGACCACGGGCCGGTGCGCGGCCTCGAACGCGCGCCGCTGCTCCGTCTGCTCGGCGCGACGCTCGATGCGCTCGAGTCGCGCGCGCTCGCCCGCCAGGTGGCTCCGCTGGCGCTCGACCTCGCGCTTGCCCGGCGACGTGTGCGGCAGGAACGTGTCGCTCGCGACGCGCACGCGCGCCTCCTCGGCCGCGAACGCGAACGGATCATCAGGTGGAGTTGTTGGTTCTGATGCTGTGGACGCCGGAGTTGGCTGTGCCGGTGTGGCCGTCCGCTGTGTCCCTGGGTCCTCCTCTTCGTCGTCGTCCTCCAGCACCTCGATAGTCTGTCGCCTTTTGACCGGCGAGGCCGCGGTCCCGCTAGACCGCCTGGTACTACTGCCGCGTTTGGCCGCCGGGGTCTTCACGAGCCGCAGCAGCTCAGCCGTCTCGGCGTGAAGCTGCAGCAGCCCATCGTCGGCGTTGAATGCGTCGCTCACGGGCGCCGCCGGCGCCTTGGGCTTCTTGCGCTTCAAGATGGACGGCACCGGCATGTTAGACGCAGCGCGCGGGGTTAGACGGGCATGGCGAGTTACGGCCCACAAGCGTGCCTGGATACGTCGGGCCCCGTGGTCAGTCTCTTTCTCTGGGAGCGATGCAGTTATATTCAGGCGGTCAGGGGGCGTAACGGCGTGCCGAGTCAGCGTGACCGTTCCCCTCCGCCAATGGAAACAAAAGAGGTGGTCTATTGTGGAAAGCAAATAGGAAGAGAAAAAAAACGTTCAGAAGGGATATGCGCGTCTAAGACATGCAGATACTGTAGGGAAAGAGGAGCGGAAGGAGGTCGCTTTCACGAGACGCACGGCGAGAGTGGGGGCAGCGCCTGTGACGAGAATGGCGGCGACGCCGACGCGTCTATCCGCAGCTTCTTGGTCTCCGCGAGGTCTGGGTTGGCCACGGACCCCGGCTGCTTGGCGTCCATGCTGGCAGTGGCCGCAGGCGGCGGCAGTGCCATCGCTGGTGGCGACGCGGTGTCTGTCGTTGGCGCTGCGTCCTCGCTGGCGCCGTCGTCTTGGTCGTCGTCGCTGCGCTTGCGCTTGGCGTCAGCCTTGGCGCGCTTGCGCTGCGCGCGCAGCTCCTTCATCTCGCTCGAGTAGTAGAGCTCGCGCGAGCGGCGCACGCGCTTGGCCTCGGCCGCGAACTCGTCGACCGAGTCGCTGCTGAAGCCGGCGCGGCGCAGCAGCGTGACGCGCTCCTGCGACGAGAAGCGGCGCACGCCCTCGCACTCGCGCGCCATGGCGCCGACGCGCGTGCTCCACGTGAACTCGGGCTCGCGCGAGAGCCCGATGGACGGTCCGGTGTGCGGCACGGCCGAGCCGCCGTGGCCCACGCCGAACTCGTGGATCGTGACGGTGGACCAGCGCACGCGCTTGGTGGTCATGGCGGTGTCGGTGGGCGGATCTCGTTAACACGCTGGGTGGGCAGGAGACTGAACCTTCGAGGGCCGCCATGCATACGGCATGTGGTGGTGGCACGGCTATGTATACGCCCGAAAGGGCAGGTTGCACCTCGGTTTACGAACGTTGCGACCTCCCAAATTCATGTAAATACCTTGGCTGATTCCTTGAATCGCTCTTATAGCGGGGTATTGAGGCTGACCGACCAACAGCGCTCTGACATCGGCGACGTCACTGTCGACGCACCTTCGTCGTGGTAGTACTGTATGAATCATAAAACATTGAAATGTCTTCTATAGTACAGGTTATGTTGCTGGATGTTGCACCAGTGATTCGGTGGAGGCAACACGATGTTGTCCCAACACTTAGCACATCGTCGTGGTAACGCGCAGCATGATCGCTCCCCCAGCTGTTGAGGCATATCTGTCGCCTTCGTGAAGCGAGATCAATTTCCGCTTCACTGGCACGCTGCGTGCCAGATGCCGATGACGACTCTCGATCGCGAGCTGCGTGCTGAGCAAAGGAGCAGTTGCTTGTCATTCCTCCCACGTTGGACCGATCAGGCGCAAGTTCCCACCAAAGGGCAGCAATCCGGGCCGGATTGCCCGGCGGCGCGATCTAGATCCTTCGGCATGGAGGAGCCGACGGAGGAAACATGCCACGCGATGGCAGGACGTCTTCGCCATCCCGATGCCAAACGCATTTTGAGGCGCTGCTACTACAGAATCCAGGGTCTCGCGTCCATGAATTCACAACGATTCGGCGAGGAAGGGGCTTCCCACGCTTTCCCGCGGGCGCACAATGGCACGATGGTGGAGGGAGGGGAATATTTGTTACGGTTCTCCGAGGCGGGCGTCCAACTGTCGATGGATGGAGCTCCGGAGTACCGCGGGAACTCCATCCCCCTCAAGCGACAAGACTACAGTACGGCACGGCGGCGGACATGGTGGCGCCGGCCCCAACGCACGCGGAAGGCTGGCCACGCGTTTCGTCCTCCTGTAGTGAAGATGGATGCGACCGGCGATGTAGGGAGGAACGAGGAAGCGCTCAACAGCGTGATCTGCGGCTTATGGCCACAGGGAGAGACATGGTTTTGGTTGATGACGGGCAATCTAAGGTACATTACTCCTAACTAATAAATCTCTAGCAGTTCTAATGCGCTGCAAGACGGCCGCGGCGCTTCATTCGCGCCGAGCGTCTAGCCAAATAAATACGTTGGGGCGGTCGTGTGGTTTATGCCAAGATGCCGACGCGGTCACTCGTCTCGAAGAGCATGACTTTCTTGGGTGACTCGTGCGACGGTACGCTGTTGGCGGTGCGCAGTTCGTGGAGGAGCTGCATCTGCGAGAGGTTGCCGCTGCGCAGTACGTGCGCCGCGCTGAAGTCGAGGCGCGACATGGCACGCGAGTCCTGGATCGCGCGTCCCTCGCGGCACAGCAGCGAGATGTCGTCTACCGTGAAGTTGTACAGCTCCATGAGCTCGCGCGCGCGCTCGACCGGGTCGATCCACGCGTCCATGATGTCGCCGCGCGGAATCGCGTCTTCCTCGTCGATCTCTTGCTCGCTTTGGGGGAGGTCGACCGAATAGTGCGCGACCGGCGCGCCGACGAGTCCGACCGGCGGGCCGCCGGTGGACGGCACGGCGCACGACGTGTAGCCGCGGCGGAACTCGAGCACCTCGACGTGGCCGAAGCGCACGCGCTTGGTCGTCTTCTCGGGCGCGTGGCGCGCCTCGGCGATCATGGCGGCCACCTCCGTGGCGTCGTCCAGCATTTGCTCGTCGCTCAAACGCATGGTGTGCGCGGGTGTGGGTGTGTCGTTGGGACCTGAGTGGTGCGTGGGAAATCTAGATATGGGCGGTCCTGTCGGCCAAAAGAACCGCCGCGTTTCCAACGCTTGGCCGGGCCGCCGGCGTTGTGCGGGAACCTCGATCTGGGATGCTGATCGTCGCCGCAGTTGATCGCCGTCGGTCGATCGCTTGATTTGCGCACATCTCTCCTTTCCTGTTCCCGCCGGCCGCTCGCGAACGACGTGCGTGGGCCAGTTGCGTGCGGACCCACGGCAAAGGCGCATCCCATGCGTGACAACCGTCGAGACCACCAAGACTCGTTGTTCTCTCAGTAGAACATGGTGGATAGTTGTCTATGTACTGATAGAACGAGTGTTCAAAATCTCGCACCACGTCGAGCAGTGATGACCGGGGGACGAAGAACGGCGTGGGTGATTTTGAACGTGCCTCCGATTGGTCAAAGCAAGCAATTAGACCTACCCCGCAGCTGCGCTGGTCAAGTCACTTGAGTGGCGCATGTGTTTCGAGTGCTACTCTACGCACTCCCTTTCAGAAAATCCGAGCGTGGATTTTTGGGTTTTAGCTCCAACCTTGTGGTCAGTTCCAGAGATGCGCAGTGTCCACAACAAGCCACGCGGACGCGGCCGGGCCACAGGATCACACTTCTGGAGCACAATATGGGGGGAAGACAGGCCGCTTTGCCGCAGCCCAGCTGGCCAGTCGTCAGCGGGCCACAGTCCCACCCACCGGTTCCACTCTGGTCTAACGTGAGGAAACAACCCGCGCAACCAAAAGACCCGGAAACTCAACCTTGTGGACCACTTCATCTTGAAATGTGGCACGAGCCGACGAGGTGCCATCTCGTGACAGTCGGTGGCTGGAAGAGTGTATTCTCAGACGTCAGCCCAACTTCGTCTTCCGCTCAAGCCAGAGAGACCCGCCACGGCGGCAACATGACGCGGAACGAATGGGACGACGCGGCCAACACGTCTAACGCCAGCGCCAGCGGCTCGACGCCGCCCATGCCGCCGCCGTCCGCGCGGATACAGGGCGACGCCCGCCGCGCCCAGTGGCGCGAGGACGCGCGGCAGAAGCACCGGCAGTCGCAGCAGTCCGTGGCCGAGTCGCTGCACCTGGCGCGCGAGACCGCCCACACGCTGAGCATGCAGTCCGGTGCGTGAAGTCTATGCACATGTGGTGCTTCCTAAGTGGGGGGATCTAAACACGATTCATGTCATTTTTCTCAGAGCAACTGGGCCGCAACGAGCGCGCCGTGGAGGAGGCGCAGTACGCCGTCGATCTGTCCAAGCGCATCATGCGCGGCATGACCTGGTCCGGCTGGATCGCCAACGCGTTCACCGCGCCGCCGCAGGCCGACCGAGACAGCAGCGCCGGTGACGTGGGCCGTGCGACCAGCGGCGGCGTTGGGAGCGATGCACAGGTAGTGGACACCATACTGGTTAGACGCTTGGGCTATGGGGAACAACCGACAACTTATGCGCTGCTCTGTGCGCTTTAGATCACAATGGGTTTCATCTGTCCAGAGTGCAAGGTCATGTTCAAGAACCCGGATGAGCTCGCGCTCCACTACACCAAAGCCCACGAGCGCGTGGAGGACGCGACAAGCGGCGGCGAGCGGCGACATCAGGGCTTAACGCAAAGACCCCGACCAGCGATCCAGCAACAGACCCAGGCGTCCTCGACCGACGACGTGCACGACCAGTTCTTGCGGGACCTGGAGCCGCAACTCGCGGAGCTAAAAGAGGCGTCGCTGGCGCTGGGCAGCGCGCTGGACACGCAGAACCGGCAGCTCGACCGGCTCGACGGCAAGATCGACACGGTCCACGACGGCATGAAGCGCGTGTCGGTGCAGGCCAAGAAGCTCACGGGACGCAAGATGCCGCTGGTGTTTCGCTTCCGGTGTGCGTTCCAGGAAGCCACGACGCGGAAGTTTATTCGCGACGTCGAGGGCGAGCCGGTGCTTGGGTACGTAGAGGGCGAACAGTACACTGGAAGTGGACCGAGGGTATACGACAGTCGCTAACCTACTTACTGCCTTGGTCCTGGTATTGATCTCTGCCTATCTTAGCGCTGACATTCTCGTGGACGGCTGCACATTTCGCGCGTACACGCTAGGCGACGACACGGAGATCTGGGGCTTCCAGAGCGAGAGCTCCAGCTTCTTTTTTGGAATCAACCGCTACGGCAACCTCAAGATCCGTGGCGGCGACTTGCAGTCGTACGAACAGTTTGCGATCGAGAGCGGCAAGCCCACGACGGCGCTCTTCGCATATGCGAGTTACTTTGGCTACGGCGGCTGGATCACTCGCAAAGATGAAGACAAGCTGTCGATCGTGCGGGGCTCCCCGGAGAACAAGTCCTCCGCGGCGCAGTTCAAACTGATAAACCTAGACCAGATCCAATCCGAGATCACCGAAACCAAGTAACTACAACGGCAAAGTGATTGACGACACTCGCTCGCTGCTGCAGATGCGAGCTCAAAGACCGTTGCATCTCCCACACCGAGTCATCGGGGTGAAGCTTGTGTGACAGAAATTATTACCGAGACCTACGGTTGTTGTGGCAAGAGGCCTACTCATTTGTACGATACTCACACGTAAATACACGCCTGCCCGCAGCTTATTTCTCCTGTCGCTCCGTTCACAACAGGATGCCGCGCAGAGCAATGTCTTCGATAGCGACGCGTTCGTCGATACGCCGCCGCGCCTGCGCGGCTGCGGGGGCTGGTTGGTGGTCTTGCGTTGGGAGCAAGTAGATGCCGCCGGTCGGGGACGCACCCCTCCGCTCGGTTCGGACTGGCGCCGCAGCTGCACTCGCAGCGCTGCTTGCGACGGGCTGCCTCACTGGGAAAAGCGGTCTCTCCGGTGCCGGGGCTCGTCTCCGTGGTGCAGGTTCCGTGCCAGTCGCAGCCTGGGCTGGCGCCGGCTTCTCTTCGGCTGATGGAGCAAGTCCCGCCGACAGATACGGTGATCGCCGGGACGGGGGCGGCGGCGGCGGTGGTCTCGTTCGCGTGGTAGTTCCGTCTGCGATGGAGATGATCTTTTGACTCGTAAGTGTCTTGGTGGGGGCCGCGCCGACACCAGACCACGACGTGGTGCGCTGGACGTGCGGCTTATCCAGTGTCGCCCGACGCGTGTAGGTCGCAGAGCCTTCGTCGCTGCTGAGGCTGGTGGAGCTGGGCGCGTCGGTGCCGATCCATGATGTCTTTCGTACGGCGCGAGGCCTTTCCGCGGGTTGAGATCGCATCGTTGGCACCGGCCCGCCGTCACGAGAAACAGTTGGACTGCTCTTTGTGGAGGAGGTGTCCGAGCCGACCCAGGACGTCTTGCGCTGAAGACGCGACTTGTCGACAACCAGCGGAGACCGCGCGCTGCTGCTCGGCTTCTCCACCAGTTGGGATCGCGCGCTAGTACTGGACGTGTGGCCAGTCTGCTCGTACTGAACGCCGAGGGGTGACTTGGTTGGCGGCAGTGACGGCGATGCAGTCGCAGACGAGGAGGACGGCGACGGCGACACGATCCGTGCCTGTTTCTCCAGGAGCTCCTGCCGCGCGAGCATCGGCGCACTCAGCATCTTGGCCTTGTTCACGCACACGAGGCAAAAACCCAGCGACTTGATCTCGAGCTCGTACCCTGTGGCGTCGACCGCGAGCTTCTTCACGACCTTGCACGCCGCGCACACCTTGAGCTTGCAGATCACGCACACGCCGTGGGACTGCTGCGACGACGTGAGCTTGCGCAGCGGCCCGCCCGAGCTCGAGAATGGCGCGCCGCCACTCGAGCTGAAGAACGAATCGCTGCGGCGCCGCGAGCAGCCGCCGGCACAGCCGTCAAAGTCGGCGTCACCGTCCCCGTGGTCGTCGTCGTCGTCGGTACCTGCGGCGCCGTCGTCGCCCGTGAAGCGCACGCTGTCTTGGCTGTCGGACCGGCTCTTGGTGCGCGCCTTGGGACCGGGCGGCGCGTGTTTGAGCATGAAGCAGAGCTTGCGGTTGTTGCCGGCGTCCACGAGCCGCGACGGGGAGATTAGCGTGCGCACGACCGCCGAGACGACGCCGCGCTCGGGCACGTCGCCGAGCGGCGCGAAGAAGCCTTTCTGGTACGTCTCGACCTGGCTGCTGCCGCCCACAAAGCTGCCACTGCCACTGCCACTGCCGGCACCGGCATGCTGCGCCGGCTGCTGGCTGAAGAGGCAGCTAAACGAGCACTTGGCGCGGAGCAGCTTGTGCTCGGTGAGCGCCGGCAGCTGCGGGTGCGAGATCGAGTGGATGATGTAGTACGCGACGCGCTCGCCGCTGGCCAGCGTGGCCATGCCGCTCGAGATGAGCGTGAGCAGGTCGCGCCGTTTGACGAACGGGACGCCGGCGCCGCCCATCTCGGTCCACGCGAGTCCGCAGAAGCGGTGCGGGTCGCTCTCGCTCGGCTCCTCGAGCCGCGCGAGCACGCGGAAGTCGCTCGAGCGGTCGTGGATGTAGAAGCCGCGCGCCGCGTGCGTCTCGGGGCTGTCCACGAACGCGCCGTGGAGCGCGTCCTCGACCGTGCCGCGCATGGCGCCCGTGACCAGCATCTGCGGCACCGAGATGTTGGCGTCGACGCGCTCGAAGCGGCCGTCGGCCGTGAGCAGCCGCGGCACAAACGGCGTCGCGTCGCGCGTGCGGCCGCCGCGCGCGCTCGGCGGACGGCGCTCCTTGTACACGGCCACGCCGTCTTGGGACTTGACGAGCTTCCAGTCGAGCGGGCTCACGCGGCGCGCCGGGTTGTCCACGCGGAACGCCGCGTACTCGCGCAACGCCGTCTGGAGCAGCGCGTCCGCGAGCCGCCGGTACGCCAGGCGCTCCTCGGCGCTCAGCGAGAGCTGCGTGGCATGCGGTGGCACGACGCCCATATTGGCCTGGCAGTGTGTGGACGCGTGTGTGGACGCGTGTGTGGACTTGCGGCCAAGCCGGTAAATTCGCGAGTTGCGGCTGAGGAATTGTGGGGACGTTGGACGACCCGGGTTTCCCAACTTCCCAACGTTGGGAAAACCAACGCACGGTGTTGGTGTGGGCTGAGGGCGGAAGCAGACACCTCCAGTGTGGCCATGTGGCGGGGCACAGAAGAGTTGCGTATTACGGCACAGTGCGCGCGTGTGATTACCCCCCGGCGATGTGCAGCGCGGACGATCGGTCCGCGGGGGCCTACGGCCAGAGACTTTGGACTGGACGTCCGCGGACGTGTGGGCGACGCACGCGCGGCTGGGGATGGAACCCAGGGGAAGCGCACCGAGTCGCTCCGTTCAACCGGGCCGCAACGGGCACTGGCCGCTCACGCGCGCCAGAGGCGCTTCCCGTTGGCAACGTTGGCCGTGCCACGGAGTGGAGCTTCCATGTGCACGACGCGAATTCCGACGCGGCACGCATGAAACGGAAATCCTGATCTACTAGTTCATAGAGGTCTGATTAAACATCTCTTCATTGTTAAACTTGCTACTGCCTAGCCACGAAATAGGTTATAGCAGGTTTTGGATCAGATCCGTGGCTGGCCGGGATGCGCAGCTGGGGCTCGGGATGACCTGAGGGAGTCAGTCGAGAGCGGTCGTCACTGACGACTTGGAGCCGACTGATGGCAAGAGACGAGAGACGGCCGCGGCTCCGGTGTACGGTTCGCCCTGGGATCCCCATTGAGTGGCCGTCGCAGCCTTAGTGGCTCGCGGTGTGTGGCGGTCGGGCACCCCGCGCTGCCATTTGCGCCGCCCGTGGCACAAAGGGAGATGGCAGGTGGATGCACATGTACACTGGGCGGCGATGGGCTCGCGTGAGAGTGGGGAGAGCAGCCTGATACATGTACGTGTGGCCGGCGGGAGGTCCCTGGACTCCAGGCTGGAGGACGCCGCTGGCCTCCATCTCCCTCCTTTGAGGCTGTGGCTGAGCCACTAGCTGGATTGAGCCGGAGCTGTGAATGGGCAAACGCACCGGTCGAGCCCATGGCTGATGGCGCGACGTGCGCGCCTGAGTTGGATGCCCACGCCAGCACGAGGTGCGGCACTGTACCTGCGTTTGGATTCCACAGCCGCTTGGACGAAATGGTGGCGTTGGGAATTAGCTGTATATCATGTTCTTCAATCATGGTACTTGACCGCGCTACTGCACTGCCGCCCACAAATGCCGTTGAAGCGCTGCTCCGAGAGCGAGCCACACACTGGCAAATACCTCTATAATTTATACTGGAAGAGGTAGCCACATTGTTCTCTCACACCAATCCCCTCCAAAGTACCCTCCATAATGTATCATGTGTTCATGTCGCATACCGCTCATCCACTTCGCTGGGTGGCTTCGGCCCACACTTCTTCTCAGCTCGCCGATGAGAAACCTGCTCAGAAATGAGCGACGGCAACCTGGTGTGGTCGACAGGCAAGGTGCTCAAAAGACTGAGAGAATGTATGCAGGGAGAGTTTCGCCATTCGATGGGTGGCTGCACTTCTCACATAATCGAACCCAGCATATCTACCAGAGTCGAACCCAACATATCCTCGAGGATACGCTAAGCCCCGTGGGAGATTCGTTCAGGAACCTCCACTCGCTGACACCCTGGCCGGCTAACGGAGTGGGCTCACAGCTTCATTTGCTCTTCCGCGCTCAATACTTCTTCAAGCGCTTCTCTGCCTCATTTTTCACCATGGTGCAATGTCTCGGGTTTGCCAAAAGTGGCTTGCGATGCAGGAGCCGTGGCACCTACGACGACGACAAATGTTACTGGCATACTAGTCTCAATCTGTGTCGCGGGAACAAACACGATGGCTTCAAGTGCGTGGCTAAGCAGAGACCCGGCTCCTTGTACTGCCGCGAAGATCATGACCCCGCGCAGCGCAAGCGCTACGTGGACCCCAAGTTGTTTCGTCTTGCGAACCTTCGTGCGGACAAGATCGGCGACATCGTCACGCTTTATGATCATAAGGATGCGTACCACCACGACGACCTACCAAGTGCTCATGGCGACGCGCTAGGACTCGCCTATCAGTTGGACCATAAGTTTGAGTTGCAGGCCGCGTCGTACGCCGTGCGAGAGGCCGGGATCGACGACCCGAAAAAACGAAAGCAAGTTATCGATTTTCTGCGCGACGAGGTAATCAACGAAGACGAAAACTTGTGCTTTACGCGCAGGACCACCAACGTGATCAAGGGCGCGGCCGTGACCAACTTGTTGGAGGACCTCCGCATGTATGGCAAGATTAAGCTCTCGTTTACGAATTACATGAAGGCGGCGGCGGATGATAACGATATGCACCTTCGCCGTAAGGTGACACAAGCGATCCGTAAGGAGGTGAAGAAAGCCACCAAGTTTTGCCAGTACGAGTTGGAGGACCAAAGCGAGACGTCGAGCTTTGAACGTGTGAGCAAGCAGTTCCGAAAGCTTCGCATCGCGGTACGTGAGTAAGACATGGTTCCAAGAGTGTCAAGCGAGCGGACGCAAAGGTAAATCATAACCACGCTGCAAGGGCACCCGGTGGTGGCGGGTGAAGCTGCAGCCCCCGGGAACTTGACGTAACCCCACGACCCAGCGCGTGCGAGGAGGGCTGCGTCCAGTGGACGCCGTCCACGGAGACGGCGATACTTCGAGGGCGAGTCGAGAACACAGACGCACGGCGGGGCGAGTACATATTGTTTTCGAACTTTCATGTTTTCTTTTCTTCCCACAAAAACTCAATACATCTGTGCTGGCTACCGTTTTGCGCTTGTGAGCTGGTCGTCACATGCTGAGACCGCAGCCTGTGGAGACCACGCGGCCGACTTAAGGCTTCTCACGGGACCACTTGTACGTACCGTGCCAGCACCTCGGTTTCTCATTGAAGTTCCGGCTCCAGACCAAAAATGTGCCTTCTCGGAGAATCCCAGTATCCGCTTCTTTCGTTTTAGAACACTCGCAGCTGGGCCGTCCTCTTTCGTCGACGACGTAGAGATTGTGGGGCTCCGGACGCAGCGGGAACCTCGCTGATTGACAAACCGCGTTGGAGAAGCACACGTTCTTCGTGAGAAAGAATCCATTATTCATCATGACCAGTCCCGGACACATCAGAATGAATAATGGATTGTTTCTGACTGACAGTCCGCGCAAAAGGGCAGCTGACGACACCATGTTCTTCGTCTTGTTCTCTCTGACTACATTCTTTAGTCAGTACATTTGAGTGTCTTCTCATGAGACAACTGCCGCGTCGAATCCCCATGAGAGTGGGGTCGAACAAGGCGCGCTGTGGATCCTCGGATATCTTTGCGATCTCCCGTCTGCGCACTCCGCAACATCTCTTACGGCCCCCAAGACAGAGTCAACGCAGCCAACTCCATCGACGCCGACTCACTCCTCCACTATGGTGACTTGCAAGGGCACGACCACGGACGGCGACCGCTGCACCATCAAGCACGGCCTCTCGCGCACCGGCTTCTGTCGCTGGCACGACGCAGGCGACCTCTGCCTCGGCAAGTGCCGCGACGGCGTCCAGTGCGTCGCGCCGCGCAAGCCCAACTACGAGTACTGCAGCGGCGCCCACGACCCGCGGCTGTACTACGTGGCGCCTGGGCTCTTTGGGAAGGAGCACCTGCGCGCCGAGAAAGTCGGCGTCATCGCCGAGTACCACGGCGGCCGAGACGCGTACCACGACGAGAAGCTCGACGCGACCAAGCTGCACGAATACGAAGTGGACCGCATCCTTGAGACGCAGTGCTTCGCGTTCGCGACCGTCCAGGCGGGTATCACCAGGAAAAGCGACCAGGAGTGGGTTGCGTCCTTCATCCGCGACGAAATCGCGAGCCGCAGGAAGAACCTTTGTGTCACGCGCAAGACGACCAGCGTCTTGAAGCAGCGTGCGTGCTTCAAGTTCCTGGACGACTACGTGACGGGCCATCGCGAGCACAAAGACGGCCTGACGCTGGATATGTACCTCAAGAAAGAGGCCGCCGAGGACGACGAGCGACTCCAGCGGGCCACGACACTGTGCATTCGCAAGGCCATGGGCAAGACAGTCAAGTTCAGCCAGCGCAAGCTCTTGAGCCAAAGCGACACGCCCGAGTTTGAGCGCATCGCGAGCGAGCTCCAGAAGATGTACGTCGACATGGATCTCCGCGTGGGCTCAGTGGGCAATGACCATGCGCGCGAATAACAAGTGCAGACGTCAACGAGAGGCAGAAGGCTTCTAGGTTTGCGATCCTTTTTGACACAAAAGATCGGTTAGTGGCGCGACCAATGACCAAAGCGTAGAGTGCATATAGAATAGACTGCGTACCTTTCATTTTCACACGGCAACGCCCGCGCCTTCACTCACCATTTCGACGGACCCGCGCCTGGCTAAAAATGGGCCTCAAACATGACCTGCAACTGCCGGATGCTCTCCTGGCGATCCCAGCGAAGTATCAAAGGCACCCGTGCCGTTCACGTGTCGAAGCATGAACTTCGCTATTGCGTGCGATGCGATCGCCGCAAACAAAGACGCCGAGTTCCGCGTGGAGAGCAGCATTTCCGTGCGTGAACAGTACAAAACCAAGCTGCGTGTGCTGATTGAATCCCTACTTCCATCTTCCACGCTGCCACAATTGATCCGTGCACCTCAATCGCAGCCAGGGGGTCTACACGGCACGACCGCCAATCCGTCGCGCAAGGCAACCACCGATGCATCCAAGAAGAAGCAGACGCGCGACGCCGTCGCTGATCGGCTGCGTGTTCGCGCGACCATGCCCGCTGGGAAAGAGCTGCAGGTCGTGGGGGACTGGTTGCTTCTGCTACGGGCGGCGTCTGTCAGCGTCGTCGAGTCCATCACACAGTGGCGTCATGTCATCCACCAAGATCGCCCGGTGCCCTACGAGGTTGACCACGCTAATTACCTCTTGCAGATGGCCAACGATGTTGATTTCCTCGATCAGTGCGAGGATCTCGTTGCATGGCTGGGCTTCAGGCTAGTTCGGAACCCGTTCATTGTCTCGACTGGCCTGGACGGGAACAAACTAATGGAAGCCAAGGATGTCACATCACCTACACATTGGAAAACTGATCAGAGGAAGCCTGGCGCGTCGACAGTTCCACATCCACCTTCAAGCTTGGTGAAGCCACTGATAAGTATCACTCCCGAGGACGACGTCGTGGATGGGTCGCGAATCGAGAGAGCTCAGGCCGTGCTGAAAGACGAGGAGGCACTTTGTGGGCAAACGAGAGTATCGTGCCTCGTGGAGGCGTACTTGGCAAAACCAGTGGAAGCCACACTGCTCAGTGTGTCCAAGAGTGACGAAGAAGAGCAGCAACACGAGCAGACGAAGAGAACAATCTTCGACGAGATCGCGGCAATGTCGAAGGGAATTCGTCAGAGCGAGCACCGTTTTGCCTGCTTGCTGCGTGAACAGACGCGCGCCGTCGAGCTTATCAAGTTGGTTGAAGACCAGGTGCGCGACAACAACCCGGTCGCTGTTTCTTGTCTGACTGGAATGCGTTCAATCTTGACACCTTGTGGCATGCTGCCTTGTAGATTCGCTTTACCAACGCGCATCGCAGTCATGACCTGGTCAGTGATCATCGTGTGTGGCAATACCGCGACAAGTGCCGGGCTTCGACGCTCCGTGTCTCGGAGGAGGCATGTAAACAGCTTAAGAGTCGGCTCGGGTCACTTTCCGCGGCGGTTGCGAGGTTGCAAGGCCTGCTCACGAAACAAAAGCAGCAGCTAGATCAACGTGTTGCCCAAAAAGAACATGCTCGTCTGAAACGCGTGGAAGAGAAACGCCAAAGCGAAGCTGAGGAGATTGCCCGAAGGAGAGAAGCGATACGGAACAAGACAGTCGAGAGAAGCCGCGCGTTTAAGGCGAAGCGGCCGAAGAAGAACATAGATGCCGGTGCTGAGGACATGCCACCTGCTCCAACCTCTCCGAGTGAGCATGTGCTGAGCGACAACCCTCCCGACGATATCCATGAGATGCTTGGAGCTCCTGCGAGTCCTGTAGACCGGCGCGTCGAGCTGGACCAAAAGCGGATAGAGAACCTTGAGCGACGACGACAACAGAGAATTCACCAGGAACACGTGTTGACCCAAGAATCCGAAGAATTGAACCGCCGGCGAGACGAGAATGCGCAAATGTTCTTGGAAGACAGGCTGTCGTGGCTAGTCGAGGCGCGTCGCCGCCTCTTCTTTCGCGATCGACTTCACAGGGAGCGAGCAAAGCAGCTCGCAGCTACACCAATGTGCTCCATCGTGCAGGCAATCGGTGGGGCTGGCGGTAAAAGCGACAGGAAATTTGTGATTTCCGTGTATCGCCAACGCGCGAAGGGTTATATACCGGACGGGCTCCGTTTCGTCGCGTATGACCCGTCAACTTCAACTAGCTTGCCGCTGATGATATCGACACGTGAATACAACGCACTCGGCTACGGACGAACGCTTGAAGGCTTCACTGCTTTTTGCCAGTGGTTGTGCATCATCTACGAGAAACGGAAGAGACAGTTCAAGCTCATCTGGTCAGGCGCACCGTGCCCACCGCCGTTGCGACTACGTGAGTACGATCACGCATTGGTCTGTGTCCACAAAGAAGGGATCCGCTTGACGCAGCACTCGACCATCCAACCGTCTCACGCACCGTTCAATGTGATTGCTGTATACATCCGCACCAACGATCCCTCTAGGCTTCGGTTTGTCGTCTCTGCCGTAGATGGTGGCTCAGACGCGATGGAGTTTGCGGTCTCTGGATGTCAACTCTTGCCAGCTTCCTCCATGTTTCTTCGCTCCGATGTCGAGGGTGGTCAAGCATACATCTCCTGGCTACATGCGCTTGAGGAGGACTGTGATACAACCTTTGAGGATGGTGCACGATCCAGCGCCAACGGCACGCGCATTTTCTCAGGCGAAATGGCAGGCGTTGACAGTGATCGGCGCGTACGTGTTCACATCTTCGACGTTTCCCCGACGGAGTATGAGCTTCACATCATCAGCCCACAAACAACCGAGCCACAGTCTTTGCCACCAAGCCACAAGCCTGTAATCCTCCTCAAGCATGATGTCAATCCGTACAGTGTACGATTGCCCGGGTCTGTGTTTGGCGACTTGATCAATTACATTCGGCTGGAACGCCGTCCCATCATCACGGATTCAGAGTCAGTGAATCTGGTCGCTCGCATTCTCCCGTCCTGGCGAACACGCATGGCGAGATACGTACGAGCGATTCGAATGGCACGATTCGGCTGCAAGGTGGATGGTGTCTTGTTCTTCGTAACGGCCACGCTTGTGCAGCAGAAGACGGAGTTCCGCGCCTACTTGCTTTTCGAGCTCGCTTCCGTTCGGGACGTTGGCTCCCGGTGTTCGCTTCGACTCGGCCTGTCCCACCTTCTTCGATGCCCGAACGCTACCTCACAGTTCCGACATGGCGGGTCTGTCAATCTCGTTGAGCAAGAAAGCAAGTGTGACGTGTGCCTTTGCAATCTCCGACGATCAACTCCAGTTGCCTGTGTTGACTCCGCCCACTTGTACCATGGGGATCATGGTTCGAACAGTGACGAGTATCATGGACCTTGCAGCTCGTGTGATGCCACCCAGACATCGCGATTGGCGATCGTGCGTATGCTTCTCGACGACGGCAATCTGGCATCGGAGTCCGCCTTGGCATCGATGTACTATGCTGTATGCTCGACCTGTCAGGCCGTGCCCCCGCCGATAGTGATCGTGATACCGACTCGAGCGGGTAGTATCGGCGTAGATGGAGCTGGCGACGATGAAGCCCTCCTGCGCCATTACTTCACGTGGTTCGACCAGGATGTAGACTTCATGGACGATGGATATTCCAGAATCTGGGAAACCCTTGAGCAGAGCCGACTGTGTGTGATTCGTGTAACTGCTGCACCAATCAGCACGCATGCTAGCGTTGCCTCAATCGCCACTCGACTGCGGGAGTTCTTGCGCTTGGAGCAGCTCGAGGCATTATCAGTCACGATCGCAGTCATTTACCGAGAACTGAATATCTTCAGCCTGAACACGCAGTGTGTAAACCTCAATGGCGGATCCGATTCCTCGTCAGACATTATTCTGGAGGGGGCCCTTCGAGATACAGCAGCAGCTATTCTTCATGTCGGGGACAGTACGCCAATATCCTTCAACGAAGCTGAGGACGACCACGAAAGCATCTCCAGTTTTGAAGGATACTTAGTCACCGAGGCCCTTCTTGTGGAAGTGACCCGTGTGATTCTTCAACCCTACGAAGCGTGGCGAATGCCTGGTGAAACTGTCGGAGCATCAAGCTGGAGTGCAGCCTGTCGATTTCTTCGAGATCCTCAGCAGTTGGCACGAGATCTTCAAGATGGCTACCGTACCTTTCTCGCGATGGATCATCACGCACGCCAAATTGTCGATGCGTACGCTGCCCATCCGAAATGGCCTACGCGCCTGGAGGAAGTCCGAACCCCTTTCCAACCTCTTCTTTCGTGCGTCCTTCATGTGATGTATACCCAGCGATTGCTTGACCTTGGAGGAGGCTTGTTCGCAACTCCGACTCATCACACTGCCGTCTGTACTTCAGCCGACAAGGCCAATGATGGCATCTACGCATTAGATCATGGAACCAAGGCTGTAATCATTGGACAACGCCGGGCTCAAGCAGATTATGAAGAGCCGCTTCAACTAGAAACGCCGACAGGATCTATTGAGTGATTGTGGCTGTACGCAGTCGGTTGATCGCTGCAGCAAGCTACAGAAAAAGCTGTCAGCACGGCCACCCAACTGTAGGGGAAACAATAGTTCCATTCTTACCTCGAAGCGACGTGGACGTGCGTAAAACCCTGACTTTCGATGGATACTGATCGAATCAAGCGACTTCGAACGGTCCATTTCTTCTTCGATCGCGTCGAGTACCTCCTGCGTGCACGACCAGTAAGCACACTATAGTGGAAGGATGACACGACGAGCCCATCGAATACTTACACTCAGTGTGCGCTTCCCGTCCATGAATACACGAGACTTCAAAATCCCATCAGCGATCGCGCGAACTTGGCTCGCCTCGACGATCTGTTCCACAGCTCCCAGATCCAAGTCGACCTGTGTGTTGCACATGAAATGTTAGCAAACAAGCTCCAACCATCGGATGATGAGGAATCCACTTACATCACCGAACTGGATGCGATCCTTTCCGCGCGACATCACCTTCCCATTGACTTCGAAACCACGGGGCAACGGAACACGTGGTTTAAAGCCACCGAAAGTGTCCTCTTGGCGAATCTCTCCGTGTTGCGACGCAATCGCCTTTGCCTCGGCAGTCACATCTCGCGGCTCATAGGAATCCATCATGATGACGTGGTCGGCCACAGAGAAGTAGTCTCCAGCACCGCCAATCACCAAGACTGATGAGACGCCATGCTTTTCAAAAAGTGCGCGAACCTGAAAACTTGAGTTAGTCAAGTTTACTCGCCCAGCCATATCGGATATTGTTGTGAGAATGTCTACTCACCTTGGAGATGAAAGGCGTGATCGGCTCCTTGTCTTTGGCGACCAGTTGTTGCATCTTCCAGTCACGAATCATGAAGTTTGTGGCGCATGTGTCCTCATCGATCAGCAATGTCGTGGCGCCAACTTCGAGAGACTCAATGATGTTTGCCGCCTGCGACGTGCTACCGGACGCATCAGCTGTTGTGAACTTGGTTGTATCCTGCTTGAACGGCAGGTTGTCGATGAAAGAGCTGATATCACAGCTGACAACGCTGCGAGAGTCCTCCGATCGGATCTTGACAGCATTATTCTCCATCACAACGAACTCTCGCCCATCGCCCGGAATGTGGTTGTAGACGCCCACTTCTAGAGACTTCAAAATTGTCGTCTTGCCGTGGAAGCCACCACCCACAAAGAGTGTAACCCCCGCAGGAATCCCCATTCCAGTGATCTCACCAGAGTGCGGCAATGTGAATGATCGCTTCAACGTCGGTGGAGACTTGAATGCGATAGCTCGGTCTCTACTCAACGGCCGGTCGGACGCACCAGACTGAGAACGCAACATGCAAAATTGTCAGATCGATCCGCCAACTCTCGCTTGCTCCAAGCCATGACGCACCTCTCGCGGCAGAATCGCACCGTCTCGCACGAAGCCTACAAGACCCGCTGACTTGAGCATGCCGCGCAATGTTTCTTGGTCTTCAACTGAGTAGATGTGGGCCCACAGATCCCGCTCGTCGAGGCTCGCTAGCACGAGCGCCTCACGCACAAGCACTGGCAAGGTGTCCACCAAGATTGTGTACGCCCAGTCGCCGCAGATCGTGCGCCCACGCGCAGGCAGGTTGATGTTGAACCGCGCCTCCACGTCGCCATTGTCGAGCACCATAACCGACGACCGCTCGATCACGTGCTGGCCGGGCGTGTCAATCGAAATGTCGCCACCTTTTGCGCCTTGCCACGAGTTGCTGGCTGTCATACACGATATAAAATACAATATTCAGTAAGACGCACTGTACTGGAGAGACCGCAACACAGCCAACCACGAGTGATCCCCCCCCAAACGTACTAGTCTTGGCGTCGGCACCGGCCTTGCGCGCGCTCTCGGCGAAGCGCCGCGTGAGGTAGTCGCAGAGCGCGACGTTGCGCACCTTCGCGTCCCACATCTCGCGCGGGAACTGCGCGGCGCCGCTGGCCACGAGCACGTGCGCGCGCGACGGACTCGCGTACGGATCGCCCTGCACGTGGTCCACGCCCAGCTGGAACGCGAGCCCGCGCTCGCTGAACGCGAACAGCCCGCGCTCGAGGTCGTGGTAGGCGTTGTAGCTGCGGTTGTGGATGTCCTGCAGCGTGCGCCCGAGCTGCTGCCACGAGAGCGACGGCAGCGCGCCACCACCGCCGCCGCCGGTGGAAGGCTGGTTGCGCCAGCTGCCGTCGCGTCCGCCACCGCCACCGCCACGGTACGCGTCGCCGTCGCCTCGGTAGTCGCCGCCTCCGCCTCCGCGTCCTCCGCCTCGTCCGCGGCCGCCGCCGCCGTACTTGTTGCGGTAGTACTCGCCGCGCCCCATCGCTAGGTGTCGGCTTGGTTTCCCTTGCTTTCCAGATCTTTGCCAACTTTGCTGCCACGATGTTCATGTGAGGTTTCCTCACTTGGATTGGCTATAAATCTAGATGTATATTTCCACCAATCAATATCGCTTTCATAAGCGCTATATCAATAGGTTTCCGTGGGTGGTTGGCGGCGGGTACAGTGTACCGCTTTTTCCCGTGTGTGGGCTCTCCAACCACCACCATTTTCCTTCACCAGCCAAACGACCACATCGCTCCGACCCGACGCCTGGGGACGTCGAGTGGTCTCTCTCTCTCTCTCTATCGGCGGCTCCCCTTTGCCATGCACGCGAAGCACGGCGGCGGCGGCGGTGCCATGGGCGGTGGCAGTGCCATGGGCGGCGGCGGCCCCATGGGCGCGCGCGGCGAGCGCCGCAACCCGCTCGTGAAGCAGCTCGTGCTCGAGAACGACCGACCCGCGAAGATCAGCCACCTCAACTTTGGGCTGCTCTCCGAGATCGAGATGATGCGCATGTCCGAGATGCGCATCCACTCCAAGTGCGTACCGCGATTGTAGACCTGTCTAATGGAAAGTGCTAGGGAGACTAACGTTGTTAAACGTACGGCAGGGACCTCTTCAAGATGCCGTCGCGCGACCCGGCGGTGGACGGCGTGCTCGACAAGCGCCTCGGTATCTCCAACAAAAAGGACGTCTGCGAGGTACGAACCGCCCCTGCGAATGACTGTGGATGGCGCATGCTGATGTGTTCTGTATGTGTAGACGTGCAACCTGCGGCTGGCCGACTGCGTGGGTCACTTTGGGTACATCAAGCTCGAGCTGCCGGTGTTCCACATTGGGTACTTCAAGGCCATCACGGAGATCCTGCAGAACATTTGTAAGGAGTGCAGCCGCATTTTGCTGCCGCCGCAGGAGCGCGAGACGTTCCTGCGCCGCATGCGCGACCCGCGCGCCGACTCGCTGCGGCTCATGGGGCTCCGCAAGAAGATCTCGGCGATCTGTAAGAAGCAGGTCAAGTGCCCGTACTGTGACGGCATCAACGGTACCGTGCGCAAGCTCACGACCACCACGCTCAAGCTCGTGCACGAAAAGTACCGCGCCAAGTCGGCCCAGGACCTCCGCAACGTGTTTGTCGCGCAGTTTTCCGAGGCGCAGGCGATCAACCCGGACGTCGGCCAGCATTTGCCCAAGGCACAGGAAGACTTGAGCCCGATGGTCGTCCAGGAATTGTTCAAGCAGATTCCTGACCAGGACTGTGAGCTGCTGTGGGTAGACCCCATTGCCGGCCGCCCCGAGAAGCTTATCTTGAGCTCAGTGCTCGTGCCGCCCGTGTGTATTCGTCCGTCGGTGGCCATGGACGGTGGTTCCGGCAGTAACGAAGATGACATCACGGTCAAGCTTCAGGAGATCGTGCAGGTCAACTTCGCTCTTCGTGCGGCGCTACTCAAGGGTGCTTCGCTCAAGATGGTCATGGAGGACTGGGACTTTTTGCAAATCCAGGTCGCGCAGCTTATGAACGGTGACACACCGGGACTTGTGAAGCCCCCGGGTGCGCCGAAGAGCATCCGCGGTTTATGCCAGCGTCTCAAGGGTAAGCAGGGTCGCTTCCGAGGAAACTTGTCGGGCAAGCGTGTCGACTTCTCCGGTCGTACAGTCATCTCGCCCGACCCGAACCTCCGCATCGACCAGGTCGGTGTGCCCGAGCACGTCGCGAAGACCATGACGTACCCGGAGAAGGTCACGCGATACAACATCGAGAAGCTGCGTCGCTGTGTTGTCAACGGCCCCAACGTGTGGCCCGGCGCGAACGTGATCCGCATTGAAGGGCAGAAGTTCACGAAGAACCTCCTGTACGGCGATCGTGCGAGCCTTGCCGACGAGCTGAAGATTGGCGACATCGTTGAGCGCCACATGGAAGATGGTGATATTGTGCTTTTCAACCGTCAGCCGTCGCTTCATAAGATGTCGATCATGTCGCACCGCGCCAAGGTCATGCCGTGGCGCACCTTCCGCTTCAACGAGTGCGTGTGCTCGCCGTACAACGCCGATTTCGACGGTGATGAGATGAACATGCACTTGCCGCAGACCGAGGAGGCGCGCACGGAGGCGATCACGCTCATGGGCGTGGAGCAGAACCTCATTACTCCGCGTAACGGCGAACCGCTCGTCGCTGCGACCCAGGATTTCTTGACGGCCTCGTACTTGCTCACACAGAAGAACGTGTTTTTCAACCGCGAACAGTTCTGCCAGGTCGTCACGACGATGTGTGATGGTCTTGACCACATCGACTTGCCGCCACCGGCGATCGTTTTGCCTGTGCGACTCTGGACGGGTAAGCAGGTCATCAACATGCTGATCAAGCCGAATGCCAAGAGTAAGGTGCTCGTGAACCTCGAACTGAAGGAACGCAACTACACGGGCAAGGACAAGTATATGTGTTGGAAGGACGGTTACGTGTGCTTCCGCAACAGCGAGCTCATGTGCGGCAACTTGGCGAAGAAGACGCTCGGAGATGGTAGCAAGCAGGGTCTCTTCTACGTCTTGATCCGTGACCATGGACCCCAGGAGGCCGCTCGTTGCATGAACCGCCTCGCTAAGCTGTGCTCGCGTTGGCTTGGTGATTGCAAGGGTTTCTCGATTGGTATCGACGATGTCACTCCCTCGGCTGATCTTGCCGAGAAGAAAGAGAAGCTGCTGCAGGATGGTTACGATGCGGCAAACCAAGCTATTGAAGACTACCGTCGCGGTAAGCTCCAGCTGAAGCCTGGTTGTAACGCTCTTCAGTCGCTTGAGAGCGAGCTAAACGGCCTCCTTGGTAAGCTGCGTGAGACCGCCGGCGCCGAATGCATGCGTTCGCTGCCGTTCCACAACAACCCGCGTATCATGGCAGAGTGTGGGTCCAAGGGTAGTGCTTTGAACATCTCGCAGATGGTGGCCTGTGTCGGCCAGCAGTCGGTGGGTGGTAAGCGTGTGCCCGAGGGCTTCGTTAACCGCACCCTTCCGCACTTCCTGCCTCACGCCCTCCACGCTCCGGCGAAGGGCTTTGTCGCCAACTCGTTCTACAGTGGTCTGACCGCGACCGAATTCTTCTTCCACACCATGGGTGGTCGTGAAGGTCTGGTCGATACCGCTGTGAAGACAGCCGAGACGGGCTACATGGCCCGTCGTCTGATGAAGGCTCTTGAGGACTTGTCGTGCCAGTACGACCAGACGGTGCGCAACTCGGAGGGTGCCGTCGTGCAGTTTACTTATGGTGACGACGGTTTGAACCCGGCCTACATGGAGGGTGATGACCGACCGGTCGACTTCCAGCGCTTGCAAGAGCACATCCGCTCGACGTTCCCGGATCCGGATTCGCCTGCATTGCTTCCGTATGAGATTCGGCAGATTGCGAAGAAGGCTGTTCAGCGCGCTGAGTTCCAGGCGATCCTGCCGGCTGGTCGCAAGTTCCTCATTGAGGTTGAAGAGTTCCTCGGCTCGGTGGCCAGCAAGATTGCCAAGGCCCGCACGAGCGTCGGCATCGATGCCATGGACCATGAGTTCAAGACGTACTCTTCCCACCTGGAGAAGGTTTTCGAAGAGGAGATTGCGACCAGTGCGTCTGCTGTTGCTGAGTCGATGAAGAAGGATCCGGCTGCGCCGAAGGAGAAGAAGGTGAAGGTTGCGACCAAGCTGGAGAAGGTGACGAAGAAGGCGGTCGGTCGCAAGCGTCTTATCAAGTCGGAGGCTCCTGAGTCGGATAACGAAGATGAGGATGAGGACGCGATCTCCTTCGATACAGTTGCGTACAAGCGCAAGGGTCTTGATGCCGTGGGCACGAGTGCGTGGACGAAGAAGTTCAAGACCCAGAAGCAAATCTCGCAGTGGCGTCAGCGCGCCACGGTGGAGGGATCTTCCGAGAAGGAGGAGGCTGCGTGGTTGCTCTCGCACAACAGCTGCCGGTTGACGAAGAACCAGATTGAGAAGTTGCTCGAGACGTCGCTTTACAAGTACCACCGCGCTCGCATGGAGCCGGGTGAGGCCGTAGGTGCCATCGGTGCGCAGTCGATTTCCGAGCCGGGTACACAGATGACGCTGAAGACTTTCCACTTTGCTGGTGTTGCGAGTATGAACGTCACGCTCGGTGTGCCTCGTCTGAAGGAAATCATTAACGCTTCGAAGGCGATCAGTACCCCCATCATCACTGCGGCACTCGTGTGCAAGACTGACGAGCGATCGGCGCGTATCGTGAAGGGACAGATCGAGAAGACCACCTTGGGCGAGATCGCGATCCACATCAAGGAGGTTTTCGCACGTGACCAGGCGTATCTCTCGGTCAAGCTCGACATGGACGCGATCGAGCAGCTGCACCTGAACATCAGCGCACGGTCGGTTCGCAACAGCATCCTCAACGCCAGTGGTGTCGGCCCGCGTGGCGTGCTTCGCCTGCTGAAGGAGCAGCATGTGCTTCTCAACGCGCGTTGCCCTGACAAGCTGCGCATCCTGGCGCCGTCCAACTACAAGTCGGCGCGTGGCGACACTCGCGGCGCGTATTTTGCGATGCAGGCGCTCAAGGCTGAGCTGCCGGGGGTCATCGTGCAGGGTATTCCTACCGTCAACCGAGCGGTCATCAACTACGAGGAGGTGAGCGGTAAGAATGCCTCGAAGGCTCACCACTTGCTTGTGGAGGGCTACGGTCTTGCGGAAGTTATGGGCATCCCCGGTGTGGATGGCTTGAACACGACGTCCAACCACATTGTTGAAGTCGAGAAGACCCTGGGTATCGAGGCCGCGCGTGAGCTTATCACGTCCGAAGTGAGCTACATCATGAGCGCGTACGGTATCGGTATTGACCGTCGTCACTTGATGCTGCTTTCGGACATCATGACATTCAAGGGCGAAGTGCTCGGTATTACTCGTTTCGGTATTGCCAAGATGAAGGAGAGTGTGCTCATGTTGGCGTCGTTCGAGAAGACGACGGACCACTTGTTTGATGCTGCTGTCCACTCGCGCACGGATGCCATTGTTGGCGTGAGTGAGTGTATTATCATGGGTATCCCGATCCCACTGGGAACGGGCCTCTTCAAGCTGTTGCGTCAAGTCGAGAAGCCGATCGTCACTCAGCGGAGACCACTGCTCTCGCCGTTCAAGATGTGAGCAATCCCCTCACATACGAACGAACGAAAGAACTGAATATCGACACAGGTGCTGGATTAAAGCGGCTCACACAACACAGCAAAAGGACCACGTGAGCATATCGCGCACAAGGAAAGTGGATAGGTACGATAACCCGCAATCTAACCGCGATAAATGTACCCATGTTGCCCTTGAGCAAAGTGTAGCCATGTGCCAGTAGCCGGATCACCAGCTGGTTTGTCGTGCAGGCAACAACAGCTACAACTTGTAGTCTACAAGAACTGTGGCTTTGCGCTCTCGGGAGTTGACGAGTCATGAGCCTGGGCTCTTTCAGATGGTTCCAAGGAAGCTTCCGGGGGGGGGGGGGGGGGTTGCGACGAACAACCCAAAGGCGACTGCGAGCTTCACGTGCGATCGACAACCTTGACACTCTCGCCACTCGACGGCTACAATGTGAAGATGCTTCAGTAAAGTTGAACACAATCAGTCACGAGGCGCTGGACAAGGCTTCAGAGAGCACAAGGCAATTACTCGGGACTCAGCAGCTCGTAAGGCCACGATCTGACGGTGTCTGACGGTACCGAACATATCGGCCCTATTACGGTTTGCGGGTGCTTCAGGAGCACACGGTTCTTGGCGGGAACAAGTCTGCCACCTCGTGGACAGCCGCAATCAAAATGAGGTTGCTGCTGTTTCTCATCTAGATGAAAGGACCAGGTACCTCGACACCGGTCGACTCGTCATGCTCATCGCTAGATCTGGATCTCCAGATGTGGCACGTGCTTCCCATCCAAGTGGCACTCAGCATGACAACTGCGGCGTGTCGCTCCACGAGATATGGCTGCCGGGTTGCAACGACCCCACAAGTTCGTCGATGAGGATTGACTGTCTCCGGCTGGACGCACACCCACCATGACGACGTGACGGGGCAATGGGACATCGCCATGGGGTTGATTTGGAGCTCAGCAGATCTTTCGTGCACCTGAAGGCTACGGACGCTATCGACGTCGTCCTCAACCGCGCTGTCCTCCCTTCACAATCAGCTCGTCATTCTTCAATTTCGTCTCACCTCGGCGCAGCAAGACACTCAATCTGAAGTCGATGAAGACGCAACGCGGGCAGTGCATTGCTGTCGCTGCAGCTGTGATCCTAGCGACCGTTGCCACTACCACTGCCACCGCGACAGCCTTCGATTCTTACGGTTTCGACGAGTTGGACGTGGCTACGACCGCGCAGGCAGGAGGCCTATACGAGTCTGAGAACCTTGACGACGTGCTCGCACCAGCGCATGCCCAGTGGGAGTCGACGACAGCGTCCAGCACCTCTGAGAGAGCTATCGCAGAGAGGCTACTTCAGCCCTTTTCGACCAAATCGCCCTCTGCAATGTTTCAGCGCAACCCCGGCCTCGCGACGCTCGCGCCGATCATCAACGTCAAGCAAGAGCTGCTCTCGACCCGACCCATCCCGACCAACAAGTGGTGGGGCAACCTCATCCACACG